>UXSR01005441.1:0-79091 GCA_900604375.1 Mesocestoides corti
AAATCGCGCCACACCACAACACCACATCTTTGCTAATAGTAACAGTGTTCCCATTCTAAATCTAGTTGATATGATCGAAGAGTTGGATTGTGGTTGTCCAATAGCTCGTGAAAAGGATTTTGATTTTTTGATTTCTATTCTCGGAAGGGTAAAGTGAGCTATATTGTTTGTGATGTCTAATTTTACTTAATAACGTTCTAACATATTTTAATTGGTAGTGTTGGTAGTGTTATTCTAGTTCAACAAATCGGCCTCGTGTTGAAACATGGTGTGTCACTGTAATTATTCATACATTTCACCTAACTTATGGCAATGAAGTTCGCCCGCTTCTAGACAGTTTAGCAACTCATTACAGTTGTTTCAATCAACATACCGATGTGTCACTATTTCTGTATCCTTATCAAACAGTGCGTATTTGCGTCGATTTCAACTGGAAGTTTCTCGTGCTGTGCTTTAATGAAAGGAAGCAAATTAATTTTGTTCCTTTGATGTTAATTCCATTTTGGGCACCCATGATCACGCTCTTGATCTACCTTTGAGTAGGTCTGTTGCTATTACGGCATATGTTGATTTCGCCACTTTATTAACAGGGCTCACCGGTTTCATCCTGTATTGTGGTGTCCGGGCCACCTGGATGTGGGAAATCAACGCTAGTTCGCTCTGTTTTATCCACGTGTTCTAAGACCGACAAGAACTTTCGTCACATTGACATCAGTTGTATGGAAGCCTGTCCGTCTAAAACCATAGGAGCTGCATCTCAGAATCTCGTTCTCTTCGATCTTATTCTTTATCAACTGAAATACCATTTTCTCCCGAAAAATTGTAACTTCGAACCTCGATGTGACAACCCTGCTTCATTCATCGAACGTTTCAGTGATTTTTTTTGCAAAATCCCTAAAAGGGAGGGACCTGGTAAGCCTCGCTTGCAGTCGCGTGCTAGTTTTTAGCTACCTTTTGCATTACCTTGTTCCAGGCCGAGAAACTTCGAGACGGTCCTGATAACCTACTTCCTATTCTTGTGAACATGGACTTCTTGGTGCGCGAGCATATGCGCCTCATGTATCCTAGCATCAAACCTCCGTACATCGTCACTTTACTCATTACCTCGTGTTCGTGGGACAAATTTTATTCTGGCACATTTGCCACAGAGCCCACGTGCCTTTATTTGAAGGCTTACACGCGGGAGCAGTTGATGCAGATCCTCACCAACGCTGCACCTGCTAACTTTCCTCACTATGCCCGATTCATTGACATTCTTCTCACCGTGTGTTTGCCCGTGACAAGAAATGTAAATGAACTGCTTTATTTAGCACAAGTGAGTTCTGTGTTCCAATTTTGTTTTAATTTTGCTGAAAATAATGCTTTTGGGCCCTGTAAATAACTTATTTTCTCCTACCACCTTCAGTATAATTGGGGAGCATTCAATGAGCCTGTAGCTACCGGCATGGTGGCAGCGGATGACGAGTGGGGCCAGTATCGTTGTGCATTGCCAACACTTAAGCGTTCGTTATCGACTATTTATCTTCGACCGGAATTGAGTTCCTTCGATTCTTCAAAGTCCCATAGCGGAACCGCTGTGGGAACGCAATCACAACCAGCACAAGCGAATGCCAGCGTGCTTGAACTCCCACTATACGCACGTTATCTCTTAGTTGCTGCATATATTGCTTCTTACAATCCCAGAACCTCAGATAAGCGGTTTCTCGTTAAGGTACGTCAGTGTGCTCCTCTGTAATTATTTGTATTTTTATCGTATAGTTTGATGTCTTTTTACATTTTAGAATACCGGTAAAATTTCGTCCAGGGCTAAGCATAATGAGAAAAAGGCAGACCACGTGAGTAAACGTATTACATTGCCTTACCACGGATGTTTCTGTGCGTAACCGCGTGATAAGTTCGTGTCTGCCCGTTGGTTTATTATTCCACATTCCTAAACCAATTGTTTGCGAAACCCTGACGCCGTTCTCCCGTTTTCTTATTCAAGTAATCGATGAATTTGTTTCTCAAACTAAAGAATTTACTGTGTTCGTTTCGCGCATCACATGTATGTGCGACAGCGCTTATTTACCACCTATGACTTGGTTAAATACACGGCTCCTATAATAATACCAGTTGTTCATCTAAGACACATTTATCTCATAGTCTTCTGCGAAATCACAGATCCTTGTATCGGTCGCTCCATTGTTCCTTGTTTCTTCAAATGATTGCCTCCTTTAGCGACGGAACGTCTAAGTGAGATGTTTGCGCAGAAATCCCCCCTCTGAAAGTTGTCAACTTTCCCACAGTCAAAATTTCTCCTTTAGATTAACAATCATCTTGTTGGGCCGCGTCTTTTTCCACTCGATCGGCTCTTTGCCATTTTCTACGCCCTCCTCCGCCTCGAGAGTGACACCGACCAGCCACCGCCGTTAACGAGTCTTCTCGTGGGTCAGGTTGCCTTCCTCTCCGACCTGGGGCTGATTGCGGCTGCGTCGGGGGCCTTGGCAACAGGCACAGCCGCGTGCAGCGCCGCCGGCCTGCCTGGTGCCTATAGCAACCCCGACGACCCCCTCGCGAACCCGCGCTACCGATGCCTCGTCACCCTGGAGACTGCGCGGTCAGTCGCCAAGTCGGTGAACATCAACCTCAACCAGCACCTGCTCGACTTTGTCTGAAGATGCTCACAATAAGAGCTTGTAGAGATTGTCTCCGGACGACTATTTTTGTTAAATAAGAGTTCCTTTTTTGAACCTTTTTTGTTGTCTACTATTTCAGTGTGGTCGATTCGAAACACTAATTCACCTATGTTGTTTGCTAAGCTAGGTCCCGGCCAAACGCAGCACTTCCGCCTCCAGCGCCATGTTAAACTTTAAGTACCCGCAATTTTTCCTTGAGGTTGTGTGTGTGTGTGTACGTGCGGCTTCACCCAATACACGGAGTATGGATTGACACTACTTTCAAGTCGCCACAGTTTCGCTTTAACGGTTCTACAACAAGTACCACCATTTCCGCACTAGGTCTCAGTGGTAGATCTCTGCGGACACCGGGAGACGGGAGTGCTGTAGCACAATTATACTTAGCGATTCGTACCTGTGATTGGAAAAGGCCTAAATGCGTTGCACATCATATGCTTGTCTCCTCGCTAAGGCTCCACTTTCCTGTCGTAAGCAAGTGGAATGTGCTACCGGTGTAAATTATGTGAACATGCCACTTCGTCCAATTGCGGAGATGATGTACTCAACAATGCGAACGCAGTAACCTTACAAATTGGATGGCACTATAAAAACGAAAGATCTACTGTAGTCAAGTCGAATCAGTGGTCGGTGCCAAATCGCGGCTCGGTTGCCAAAAGGGAAAAAACAGGCAAGTGTAGGTAGGAATTAATTTGGCTTTTATTATGGACAGGGTCGCAAAGCCACTGTATTTGAATAAAAAAATGTCTTGTGTTTTCTGCATCGAATTGCGGCTATATCAGAATGTAGATGGAACATCGTCGCTTGGGAACGCCGATTCAGCACAGTCAATGCAGGTTAATGGTCAACGAGTTAATCGATCATCTAAAACAATTGCGTTAACAGATGGTTAATTATTTGAACGACTGGGTAAGTCCAAAGAGACAAAGGGCCAGTTGTGAGTTGAGGCAACATGTGCTTTAGCAGTCGAAGATAATGTGTTTGTATTGCATTTATAAATTTGTCAATTTGCAACCTTGGCGTCGCATATATGGTGATTAGGAGCTCTTAATGCATGTTTTCAGTGAGATAACGACGTAAATTATGCGAGACTGTGCCCATAGCAGGTTAGTTTCTCATTTTAGGCAACACCAAAAGCAAGTAGACTCGACCATTCAGATTTAGAGGTGACGTTTTGCCTGCATACGGTATGATTGTACTTAAGACAAATCAGTAGCACAACCCTACCTCAGAAGCAGGAGTCGTGGGGATGCTAATGCCAACTTCATAAAAGCACGCAATATCAATTGCAAAATATCAATCGGAGAGTTTAGTGGAAAAATCATTTTAAAGAGGACCAAGTGGAGGATATCAAAGACGCTCGACGAAAATCCACGCTGACTGCCAAGTTTTCTTGGATGACTGGTGCTTTGGGTATTCCACAAGTCCACGAGGATAGGCGACATTTATGATACCGTGACAATAAAGTGACGAAGCTACCACTCTACTTGTGAACAAGATTTAGGTGAATATAGAGAGCCTTTTAATTATACCCGAATTGAAAAGGAATCATGGATCCTGGCTAACGGAAGCAGAATTCAGAGGGAAAAAAATACAAAAAAGTAGATAAACGGCTGTGTTTGCATCAGTCTTCTGGGGCGACAGCATATTGTGTGGTTGGGGTTTCAGAAGGTCGAGGACAAATTGCAGTTTTGTTAGCTTACACGATGCAGAAACCGTTAATTGAAGCAATCTTGTTGGAGTATAAATGCGAACAACGACGACATAAAGTAGGAATGGTGTTTGATGGGCTAAAGGCCATATCGTGAGGAAGGACGCAAGTTTTAACGCAATCTGGGAAGTGTGTAAGACAGCAAGTCGCATCTTGCGGTTTGAATGAGAGAGATGGTCTCTGGGTATTTACGTAACCAAACATGACGCATAAAGTCACTCTTTCAGGTCTTCTAAGTAGTCCATGTTCTGCAGCAATTACTTAATCAACAATACTTGAGACCTCTTTACATCTTTATTTGGCCCAACTTTCAACCAATCAAGGTATAGGAAGTTTAACTGATTAAAATTAAGCTTGGCCTCATTGGCCATTAAGTGGGTTTCATTAGGCAGCTTATGCCAATATGCGTTTCTGGAGAATATCGAAATTGTTGACCGGTTACCGTTGGTAGTCTAGTAATTATCGTCAAAGACTGGCCTATTTAATCGACAAATGAGCGCTTGACTAGACAAAGTAAAATCACTACCTTCGTTACTTCTTTTTCTTTCCTTTTGAGCCTTTAGATCCTTTCGAATTCTTTCCGCCTTTCGAAACCTTGGACCCTTTCGAGCCCTTGGATCCCTTTCCTTTGGGAGACTTCGAGCTCTTTCCGTCTTCAACAGGCAGATCTTTCTCTCTGGTGTGCTTCTTGATCCAGTCCTCGGGGAGGAGAATCTCCGGCGGGATCGGTTCCCAGGTGTCTTTTACGACACACAGGCAGTACTTCTCTGGAGTTGGTGGCTTGCCAAGATTCGGCATCAAGGGGTCGACAATGGGGCGAAGAAGGACGTTTTCTAAGCACAAATAGGTGTCGCCATACCAACAGAACTCAGTTCGGTCGCCAATCAGATGAAGAGAGTTTCTGTGGCGATCCACAATTGCTGCAGTTCCGTTCTTGGCCAAGGAGAAGTACCCGGGACGAATGCGCTGATAAGCATCAATTTTCCATGACCCTATGTAGCAAGTTTCACCATGAGGTAGCGATGGAATCCACGGACCTTTGGGAATTTTTTTGATGTTGTAGACGTGGAAGATTCCTCCCTTCGAGTCATTTGCAACCATCAGACCAAACGGATCAAGTTGAATATCAAAGGGCTCCCCAAAAGAGAATCTATCAATGCCAAAGTTGGCGAATAGAACAACTTTGATCTTATCAATTCGATCAAACAGGCGGTCGTAGTGAAGGTAGAAGGCTTGGATTCGGTTTGGCCGAGTGGCGGCAACAAATAAAACGTCTTCAGACATGGCACAACCTCCGGAAGAAGCCAAATGAATGCATGTCCTCTCGTCTGGGTAATAATTTTCCAATTTAAAGTCAAACGGCGCGTAAGTGTGTGGATGAAGAAATAGTGACTTCTGCAAGGGTTCAAAAATTACGCAAATGGCTTTTCTGTTTGCACAGATACCGGTGGGCGTGGATTCATCTAATAGATCAAAGTTTCGTGGTAGTGGCTGGTTGGTATCTGGGTTTATAGTGGTTGGAATCGTTGCAGGATCTACGGCGTTATAGGGGTATTCAATCTTGTGCTCCTCGGCAAACGTCTCCGGATTGTAGAAAGCGATGGCACTATTTTTCACCGTTGGACAATTCAGGATCACTGCAACACGACCCGTGAGTGGTATTTCAATCATCATTTTCGGTTCACCTTTAGTCACGATTGGCGCTCCTAGCGAGGTGAAAGTATTGTTCACTGGATCGTACTTGTACCTAGAAATCCGACGATTCGAGAATTCACTGACCCACACATCACCCCAACTAGTGCATAGCGGACAGGTGGGGGACCATGAAAATTCTCTGTGTTCGAGGGTAGGACGGTTTACGTAAGGGTACCAGACCTGCCGCCGCATGTAGGAGAGGAGGGTGGGTTTCGGCGGTTTAGGTGGTGGCGGGGGGGTGGGGACACGCACATACTTGAAGGGCTCCTCTGAGATGTCGGATTTTCCCTTGCCTTTGCTGCCTTTACTACCTTTGCTCCCCTTGTTTTTACCCTTACTGCCTTTGCTTTTAGGGGACTTCGACTTAGATCCCATCTTCGTGGCCGATCAAGGTCACGCCACTAGCCCACACCGAGATCATGCAATATTGATCGCCATGGTGTCGCCATCACGTGAATCAGCGGTGATTTTGTCGTTTGAATAAGCTCGCCATCTTACTGTTTTAAGGTTTGTTTTTGTAGAAACGCCACAAATTCACAGTGTGCAAAACACCTCGCTTTTATGAAAATCGAGATTTTGGAAATGCTTAATGAAATGTACTGACCCTTTAAACATTCATTCATGATAAATATATAAACTTGGCTAAGCTTTATTTGCATTGCAGAGCCGGACAAATTGAAAAGCCCATAAACTGCAAATAGCTTTTCCGAAAACGCACATATGTGAGCTAGGGTGCTAGTCAGACTCGGGCTGCATTACTCGTTAACCGACCTGTCTAAAAGTCGACCATTTCACCAGTATGAATCAAACCCACAATACCACAAACTAAGCCAAATTTGCCCGCGTGATTTAATGATCCACATGCTAAAGTTTAGTCTGACTGTGCAATCACATCTCATTTTAACCGTTGAGGGTGGTCCACATGATCACTGTGGTCCGCAACGGTAAGGACATGCTAAGCAAGCGAATGTCATATGCTAAGTTAAGTCTTGATGCACAAATTTTAGAGCTGAAGTGGGAAGGTCAAGCCTCAGCGCAGTGGGTAGCGAGCCATTCGAGTAAAACTCATGCAAGGACAGCGGTGGCCGACACTAGTTTACCTGGATCTTTATCACCAGTAGTCTTGAAATTTAACTCGATTTCTGAATACAGAACACAAACACGCATCTACTGAACATTCTGACCAGCCGCCTACAATGTCAAAGACGCAAGCGCAGGTGGTTCAATTTGCTTTGACGACAATTTAAAACTGGAGTTTGTAGTGGCGTGGTACAAAGCCCCCTTCCATTGTGGACCTCGCTGCCTAAGACACTTCACGAAACCAACCCCAAACGAAAAGGGCAGTGAAGAAGAGCATTTAAGGCATTTTTGAGAAAGGCTACGGGATAGAATTCACAAGTATGCAGTTCCGTGGCTGGCTGGCTGGCGGAAGGAAATGGTCTTTCTCGAGTGCAGAAAAAGATATTCACACGTCGTAGATGGCGATATTATGACAATTTTCGGGGCTTTTTGCTCGATCGGAGTGACGCAGGGGAGCGGGGAGAGCGCGATCGATGCGACTTTTCGATGCTGTCTCGTGACTCGAATTCTTCACCAGTGACACATCTTTTGCGCTTTTTTGACGAAACCGCAGCAGACGACGAGGTGGCACGAGAAATCTGTTTTAAAAAAAGGACAAGGAATTCATTGAATAAGTTCTGTGTGGAATAGCTGTGACAAGACCCAAGCTAAATTATCTTAAACCAGGTCAGCATGCTAGGCCGCATGCATAAAACCTAGAGGCAAGAGTTGCCCGCGGTTGCAGCACGTGACGTGCTGACCACGCCAGTCGGCGTGGTCAGTTTGATGCCCCAAATGGGGGGCTAGAATGGGCTTGTGTTGTGGCATGATTGTTTCAGTTCATCCTAAACGTTTAGCCATGTGATCCATTATAGCATTACGAATCTGTACATACGCATCCGCGGTGGGGAATCAAGGTTTTATTTCTAAAAGGTGGATTGTACGTGCTGCTTGGAGCTTTAAAAGATAGGAACCTTAACATGTGATCAAGCAATGCTGATCCGTAATCGATGATGTAGCAAGTGCCCAGTACCACATTTTGAACGAAGGTTATGAAGAAACAGAACGACAGACAGGTCTTCGTGGGTAAAGCTCAATTTGGTGGTGGGTTGTTCGGCATTTTGACAATGTGACACGACAGGTCAACGGACTGGAAAGTTGGTCAGACTACACCGCAGCGAATATAAGTTATTTCCAATATCATAGAGCAGGTTTACGTAAATAACACGTTATGGTCTACTTTCGTGCAACATGGTCTGCGTGATACCGGGTGGGAAGGACTTCGACCAGTTAATATGACAAACAGCCTATCAGGAATTCAGACACAAGTATCTTCGGTTGGCGGACGATGGTGAGTGCCAGAATCGACAACGGGGGAGGTGCATAGAGCGCTGTAAACAACAGCCCGGGCCGAAACTCGTGAACAAGGTGCTCCACCACCCAGTGAATACAGGTAGTTGAAGGTAGCTTGAAAGGGTCATTTGTCACTGACACTGACAAGTTCTGTCACAAGATTCGACGTACTACTAATACTTCTTCCTCCAGAAGACGATGTGGATAATGAAAGCTTCAACAAAAGGTGACGACTACATTTCAATCAGTATGTCGAAGAACCATTTCAGGACGGCTAGGGACATCTAACGAAATCTACCGCAGTTCTGGCGGACGCTTATCCAAAGACGCAAGGAAACAATGGGACTGAAACAGACGTCGGCGGGCGAAAGACTTCAGTTATTGAGAAAGCAAAGAAAATTGGACGTTAGATTTGTCGGTACCATAAAAAGTGAGCTTTCCGGACGGCAAATGAGTCAAATCACCGTCCACGAGAATTGATCTTTAAAGGCAACCTATAACCTATGAGTTGCGAAAAGCCGTGAAACTCATTCCTTCAGATTCCACAAATAACACGACTTGAGAGAGCAAATCATGCAAAGTCGTTTCAAGGTAAATCGTTGTGACAACTTCAAAACACCCCATCAGAAGAATCAAGCAACCATCGGCTAACAACTACAGCCAACCGGGTTAAGGAAAGTGGCAGATTATCTGCAACCAGGTGTGACACTCCAACACTACGCAATGCCTCTGATTAACGCATTTCTCTAAAGACCTGTGGCTCACAATGACGATGAAACGAATGTGCTCATCAGTAGCCTGAATGAGTAAATGGCAAATAAGATATTTCCTCTGATGATAACTCGGTCACGAGTTGAGATTTCGAGTACTGGGAGGTCGTGTA
The DNA here is from genome assembly GCA_900604375.1 of Mesocestoides corti. Taxonomy (NCBI): domain Eukaryota; kingdom Metazoa; phylum Platyhelminthes; class Cestoda; order Cyclophyllidea; family Mesocestoididae; genus Mesocestoides; species Mesocestoides corti. The sequence goes on from UXSR01005441.1 coordinate 9,374, forward strand.
ACAGCAATTTTTTTTTCATTCATTCACGACTACTGGCCCACGCTGGAATTAGCTGCCGGTAAACACACCCAACGAAGCGAAGGTGACCAGATGAAAGGACATTTCCCACATCACAGAAACAGATTTCATTAAAAGTTACCGTTTGCGAGGAGCAACTGGGTTGGTGTTCACTATCCGAGGGGCTCAAATTCCGCCTTTTCTTTTTGGGAATGGGGACTGGATCGTCGGTGTCAGTCTTCGCTGTGAAGACCTAAAATACCGCATAGGTGCACTGTTAGGCCTGGTTCCGAATTCGCTAATATTTGTGCGGTAATACAAAGTCAACATTCTCCCTCACGATATGGCAAATAGTTTGAATATGGTGTGCTTAGGAAACAAACCTAATCCATAGTGCCAAGCATAGACGACAATGCACACAAGTGTACGTAATTCTTTTCAAAAACAACCAGCGTTCTGGATCGCTGTCTACAGCTGCTTGGGAAGAGAAAAAGACTCTTGCAGTTAGGCCGAGATCACACCTCAGCCACCTTGCCGGACCTCACAGAAAACGCCTGCTACGAAATCCACGACCGAGAGGTGAGGTGGCAGGAGGCACGAGTCAGGCCAAAGGACACTTGGTGAAAGCCATGGACGACTTGCAAACAAATTTGCCTTTGATTCGAGTTAAGCTAATTGGAAACTGCAAGTTGACTCTAAGAGAACACCACAAGCTGAATTACCACAATGATTGTCTAAGCAAAATTCCCAGCGCTCATTGCTTAGGGACGAAGCACTCACAGGGGACCTCTTCTTCCGTGGGTGCTTCTTTTTGTGGTAATTCGTGATGGTTGGTGATGATTGGATGTGGTGGCTGCCATCAGCGCCGAGAGCAGAAGACATCCGACTCGGGGACTCCAAGTCGGTCTCTGGCCTTTTCATTCGGCGGAAGACGAGTTTGCCTGTACTGTCATTGCTTGTGGAGTCGACCGACCAATCAGAGAGACCCTACATCAAAATGTAGGTAATGGAACTCGAAATAGACCAGACACGAGCATAAAATCTGAAGCTAGTTGTTTTGGAAAAAAATGAATCTCGCTGCGAAGAATTCAAATAGGTCATAACGGTTAGCAAAATAAGGGGTTGAAACGACATAAGTCAATCAGTCAATAGTTGTTAACGCTTTCAAAATCCACGTTAGCCAAAACTACGGTTACAGTTTCTACAAAACGGCAAAACGACGACTTCGTATTGAGTGCCATCTAATATCTTCAAAGGTGAAACAATCATGGAAACACAACATATTCCGAGCGTTGTGTAGCAGTCATGATACAGGACGGCTGAAATTTGACACATTGGAAGAAATCTAACACAAACACACAGAAACCTTTAAGACCTTGCACTACAGCCAAAAAATGTTGATTGCCCAACTCAGCTGTCTTGCCAAGACGTGTTGCCTTTTAGCTCAAAGTAGTTCTACGGGATCTCATTTGACCTTGGATGATACGAGCTATGTCGGTTTTGCAGGAAGTGGCTGTGCCAGTACATTAAGATCGGCAAAGCAAAGGAGATAATGGAAGCGGTAACCTTGAGCAGAATCACCTTGCGTGGATTTAGGTTCATGCAGAGAGGAGGCATTCTCCTGCGGTCAGTTTATTCAGATCACATTCGATCACCGCTTTCACCAGCTGCGTTTGACTTCCATCCTCACATGTGACATTTATCTGTTGGTCTTGATTTATCATTTGTTTTAATAAACTGGTTTCGTTGGAACACTATTCAAATTACCAGCTGGCATTAAGTGGCCCTGTTTGCTGTATACAGTTGCAGCTTGCTCAAATACATATTGTTTAGCAAAACCTGCATAAAAATTAAACGTTCCGGATTGTCTTTGTTGTCCTCCCATTCCAGCAAGCCTGCCTGATAGTGCTTACACCACAAAAATACTTGCATGGAGTTTATGGACAAACAACAAGACTATATAAGTCAGTAAGAGCTACATCAGCCTTGAGTCAAGTGTGCCTGGGGATACGAAAAGGCCAAATTATTGGGGAACAGCATTTTATACGCGATCAGTGGATGGATTGTGATTCACAGGAGCTTACACGTGAGCTGTCGTCTTCAAACGCACTGAGTTGCAGCCTTCCGGAGTCGAACTTGGTTGGTGTGAAGAGAGCCTGTATAGAAAGGCTGATCGATTGTCGGGCGACAGTTGAAGCCCTTCGGGGGGAGCATAGGCGGGAGGGGGCCGGGCCAAGGTTTGGGGGTTGACGCAACGGCAACCTAGGCAAAGCAGTCATCTTTTCGGGAGAAGATGCCTGTCCCACATAGGTGTCCTCCTCTGACATGCGCAGTGTCGAACCACTCTCGACCTGTAGTGAAGGTGACAACGGAATCAGGTATTTAGCAAATTTGCAAAGCGTGCATAACAGTAAAAGTGCTCCGACATAGTATGTGCAGAAATGAAGTAGTACGTAGGTAGAACTGCAGGCTCACAGACGAGAACAGGGTGGCTTTATAACGCTTTTTAACCTCGCTATGGCCTGAATTTCCAAAGCATCCAAGCGCGAACAAGTGGCAAGGTAAAAATTCTAGTAGTCACTCCCGTCCTTCCATTTCCACAATACTCAGAGTATGCTTTCGGCAAATGACCTCTATCCATCAATTCCACAACTGTCTCTCCCTAACATACTACATGGGCCGCCAAAACAAGTATTTGCAACAGAAGAACATCACAAACTAACCTTACCTACTTCATACTTCAAAAGTGTGATTATACGCATGAAGGGGTCTGAGACGGGGTAACGCAAGGGGTCCAACTTACCTCCGATTGATGGAAGGAGTCCTCAAATTGGGGGCCTAGTGCTTCGGAAATGTTCCCAAACTCTGCTTGAGCTTCTTTACTTCCTTGGTCGAGTTGAGAAATAACCGGCGACTGCTCGTGACTTTCCCCGCGTTCCACAAGAGAACCATGTTCATGTCCTTCATCCGTCAGATCCAAAATCACGACTTTCCTCCTTCTGCTTTTGGTTCGGGGTATGGGAGAGCCCCCTTGACGGAGGGAGATTCGGGAGGGCGGGCTGCTTGATGCCGACTGGTCATCCTCCTCATCACAACCAGAACCACCTTCTGTAGTGCCAGGTTTCTTCGAAGCAGGCGGAGGAACCTCAGGCGGTGAGAGGGCAGCGGAAGACCTTGAGAGAGCACTTTTATCGCTTTTATCATCTGAAGCTTCTAAGTAAGTCTGGAGCTCACTGCTGATTCCAACTTTGTCGTCGTCGGGGGCAAGTGGACTCCTTGTTAGCTGAAGGCACGTGGTATCCTGGAAGCTTTGTCTGGTTGATCGCACGAAAGAGCTTACCTCCTCATCACTTAGATCAGAAGGCCTTGGGATGTCAGACCAAGGTAATATGTGCGATTCAAGACCCCCGTCCTTCTTAACTAATCCTTCCGCCGAAGGACCACCATGTAAAATGCTTATTTTGGCATGGGATTCAACATGTAGGTTAGAATCATGTGAACCAGACTTGGGAGACAGCAACTTGGTAGTTTGAGGTGGTGATCCTTTAAAAACATTGTCACCAATTTGTTCATCGTCAGATGTTCTGCAAGGAGAAACCTCATTCTTGAGGTTTTCAATAGGAGTTTTGCCTACAACAACTCCATCAAGAGGAGCCTTGCTGTGGCCAGTGCTTGGGCTAGTGCGTTGTTCGAGGTCAACTGCACGGGAATTCGGTGAGAGTCGAGCGGCTGCAATGTCCAATGCCGCATCGACTTCCGGCACGCGGTCCGGCTGGGCTGGGGATCCACTCTGGGTTGGCTCGGCGAAGTCCTCGTCGTCTAAGTCAACCACAGACGATAAGAAGTTGTGTGAAGGGTTGCATCCGAGACCATCACAAGTAACTTGGGCGCCGAAAAGGACTGTGAGCTAAAATAATGCAATAATGAATGATGAAAAAGACATGAGGGGGACTCATCAGGTGGCGAAAGTCGGAATCAAAGGCAACCCAAATTGGAGTCGGCTGGACTGGTAAATCAAGGCCCTGTTTATTCAAAGCTTTATCCCATCTCAAAACGGGATTACTTTAAATTACTTACTTTCCTAACTCTAACCGGCATGACAAGACACAGCAAATAAAAACCCAAAAATCCCATTACCATAACACCGATCACGCCAAGAGTTTTAAGCCACCGATGAAACAAATTTTAGTGAGTTTACTTCCTCGTGGTCATTTGTGGGAACTGAATGAGCCTCAAAGGGTCGACGTGCATCCCCGAATAACGGCGAAAGATGCCTCACGAGGCACACGGACAGATGACGCCTCGGAAAGAGACCAGTGCCAGTACACGCGGACTCGCCCACTCAAAGTTTTGGCAGCTCAGTTGATATGAACGCACGACGAATAAAGCAGAAATTTCGGATTGCATATCATTTAAATGGTCACAGACTACAGAAGACCTGGCAGCTATTTGTGAACCATTAAAATACTTCAACAAATGAAATCCGTCCCTGTGTAAAGTCGGAGTTACGTTTAATTTCGCTATCAATTAGCATATCACATAACACACTCTGACCTGATGAACACAAACTGAATCTATCTTACTTCAAGCTCAGGCAGCAGCATCGTGTCACCAACAAAGTTCCCACGAAAATACCACGAGAGTCAGTTTGTGTGGCGATGTCTACGTAGTAAAGTGGGACATGCTGCTATGGAAAGACGTGGCTTATTGTGACCCGCACCGATGGCCAGTTGTGACCTCTTAAAGAATTACCAATTGTCCGTTGACTTAAGCCGTCAAGCAGCGAACTCTAAAACCAAACTTTCGAATCCCCCACAAACTTGCAAAGTGAAAGCAATTGTTAGTTCGATTATCGATATCGCAAATACATTCTTGTCTGAGCATGATATCTGTTTCAATACAGACAAATGACATTTCGTGACCGGAATAATTACCGACCTAACTGAGAGAGCCCAAAGAGCGTTGTCGACGAGTGAAAAGGAGTCAAACGTCGCTCTTAAGTGGTGGGCATTTCTCTTCTAGTTAAGACCAGAAACTATTTTCGGAAGAAACAGGAACAAAATTTTCGACATTGGCAGGACCGACTTCCCCTCATCACCCAAATAAGGTACCCTGGAAGGCGCGTGAACATTTTTTCATCGAAAAAAATAGACGTGTAAAGCCATACAAATAAGAGGTGCAGAACTCGAGATCTTCAAATAACACAGAGAAACATAGCACAGAAACAAGGACATGAATTTAACGGGCGCGGCAAACAGGACACGTCCATGTGTGGACTTTCGGAAGCTGACGAATCTGTGCCAATTCCATTTGAGAACAGCTCGCATGAATCCAAAGGCGACAACTCGAGCAACGTATGCTCCAAACTTTGTAGTTCACATTTTCACCGCAAATACCACAAGGAAAGGGAGGATTTGGTGACTTTTGTTTGAGGGAAAGTGAAGTCGCCTTATGTTCGCTCGATCGGAAGGACTTGGGCATGTCAGCGGATGCCGGACCGGAGTAGCTTCTCTTCTTTGCTCTCCGCAGACTGCGTTGATCCGCTGTTGGTAATGCGCAAGATGGGAGTTTTGTGACATCAGAAGCCGCCACTGGAGTGGAAGATGACGGTTCAAGGCCTGATGGATGCTGGTGTGTTTGGGTTCTGGTGTCTCTGGTGCGATCTGACATCTCGCCGTGCTACAATGACCAACAAACACGTGGGTTTTTAGTAGGCACAAGTTTTACGTGGAATGCCATACAGATCGCACCAGGGACACACACACGGAGTGGAATCCTAGTTCTACGGTTCTTTACTTCGTTATTCTTTTGGATGGAAGAAGGAACTTCCCATGACAGTACATTGTCGATTGGATTAAGAAAATAAGTAGCCGAAATTCCACAGCAGCTCGAAGGAGGAAGTACAGAAGGTGCCTCAAAAGCATGTCTTGACGACTCAATCTAGGCTCTAATTCGAACCTTGCGAAGGGTAGACGACTGGTGCGGGAGAACAGTCTTGAGGACATAAGGTGGGACGCAAACGAGGTAACAAAGGGGACGAACATCGACCATATACCATTAAGTTTGGTTCAGTAGAAATAGGAACTGTGTGTGAGCGGATGAGCAGAATAAGGTGACGTTTCACTTGAAAGATGCAATTCCCTTGGGAGCGGAACACTAGTGAACTCATTACGGTGTCAGTCCAACTTACAAGAACTAAATGGGTTACACGCAGATGAATAGACTTTGAGGCAGATCGCAGATCGCTAATGTACCCAACAGTAGAAATGAACAAAACGTTTGCTATATTGTTGGGCCGATGATGGAATTAGAAAGGAATGACCGGATAATCGCTGGACAATGGGAAACGTATAATTTATAAATAACTAGAATGGTTTTAGTGCGTGGAACAAATAAGCAACGTTGAGATTCAAAATTTAAGTTGGAAATACTTCCTAACACAGCCGTTGCAGGGTCACAAATCAGCCCGTCATATTTGTAACTACAGTTCAAGTGTGAGGCGTAGCAATGGGGCCAGGGGGCATACGCCGGCACATCCATCTTCGCAGGGGTATGCAATGCAAAAGAGGCCAAACCCCAAACACCCACCTGCAACTGAAGATGTAATGGTAATTCGTCGGGGAGGTGGACACGATGACAATTGCCGCATCGTCTACGCATCTTTGGAAGGATCGGTGAAAGATTAGTGGGTGGTGGCTTCTTCAACCCAGATCTCTTTGACGGAGAAACTGTTGGGGACTTGACCGATAGACAACCGATAGCTTGCTGCCACCCTTTCACTCGATCACTTGGAGGTGACTGGGGGTCTCCATCTGCAACCGACGCCTTTTGGCTCGGGCTCGCTGCAGCCCTAGCATCGCCAATCAGGGGCAGGCAAAAAGAGGGGCTACGGGTAAGCGCTGGATTGGTTGGATCGGGATCCCCTGGTTCCAAACGAAAGAGAGGGCTGGGGGCTGTTGATTCGATGGGAATGTTGTGATCATCCCTACGCACATCTGAAATCGAATACTTGCATTTAGCACATTTGCTAATTTAAGCAACTCGAAAAAACCGCATTAGGTACCCAAGAAAGAGGCCACCGGATCAATCATTAAAAGACTTCAAAGACACAGAGGAGCGTTACCAATACGGGATTATGATACAACTGAAGGCCATCGAGTCAAGATTGACTAGAAGCTCGAGAGGTGCCGAGGTGGCACTGATTTGTATGCGGCTCGTTTGGATCGCGTTAAAACCACATCATTGTGACCCTCTCGCATAACTATGCATGGCATAAGATCACGTCTAAGTTACTTTGGTTTGGTAGTGCGAAATTTCTTAATGTAAAGAATGCACTTTACTCACCCAGATGTTTTTCTTTGCAATTTTTCCAAATAACCTTTCGCTGCCATTCTGGCAGCTTCACAGTTAAGTTCACAAGTAACTTCGGGTTCTTATCAGCGAAAACCCTTAAACAAGTGTAATATACCAGATTGCCATCCTTAGTGCGTGTTTTGCCATTCAAAGTCGAAACAAATAATAACCTGAAAGTGCAGGGTAACGGCTACATGCACCATCACGTCCCAGTCTGACTTTAATATTTTTTCACTTCTTTCCAAATTAATGCGAGGTTCCGCATTGCCTTTGGTGACACACGAATCCTTTGCGATTCACCAATTCAAATCCAATTTCGCTACTTGCGGACAGTAAGCATCTGAACTGATCGCTTGATATGCTAGAAGTAGCTTATAAACACACCATCCTTGTAATTCCAAAAAAAAATTGGCAACACGAACTTTTTGGTGTGGTTTGTACTGATCAAATACGATTAATCTATAATCGATTTCGGCCGATGTTTTTGCGGATGATACACTTTTAAATCATCGTGCTTGAAGTGCATTTAGCGGATATTTAGTGGTTGCGGTGGGTGAATGATTTTATAAATTTTGGGAGACCAAGTTGTACGATCAAGTATAAAAAGACAAAAATCACGCCATCTACAAAAGACATTCAGACCCAACGCAACGTCATTTGCGCGCCAATCCATACCACCAGGCTAAGAGTTTAAACCTACGAGTCGGGCATGATGAAGCACATTCTCAGTGAATTAAGGAAAACAGAAACGTCCCTTTCAGACTCAGAAAAGCAAGCACTTTTTCGGAGGACGACTCGGAATCGGAAGAACCGCACAAACGACTGGACACAGAACTTTGGCCTAATTCGAAGACAACGCGTTTCAGTGGGACAGCCGTTAGCAGCTTGAAATGCGGCTGCGTCTGCCAGTCCCCGGGACGATAACGCAAATATCGAGGACATTTGGGACCGCGTGCAGCACACTCGAGGCGGAGAAAACGTAACTTGTCAACACACCTAGACGACTGCACGGGTACCTGCAGTCAATGTGGCAGCACCAACACAACCCACACTGACGTCTACATTGGCTGTGCTGGTGAGGACGAAAATTGTCTCCACTAATTAACGAAAACGAGTTCTCTTGAACCCACCTCATGTGTGGTGACTGGTTTGACAGTGCATTTATCAGCCATTTGTGCCAGCGTTTAGAGTGGCGTGTCGGAGGAGTTGTTAAACAGGAAATGAGAGCGATGTCAAGTTAAGTGTGCAGTGCCAATATGTAAAGTAAGAACGATAATGAGGTAAGACCGCCCGGACAACCATTGCATGGAAGAAGAAAACGGTAAAGGCATCAAGTCAATACATTTTAGGAAATGCGAACGGCAAGAGGTACACGTGTGACCCCCTAGCGCCTACTGAAGACATGAGTTTGGGTGTAGCTTTCTGACTTAACCAGCCCTATTGTCAAATTCGTGCAAAAAATCGATCAATGGAAATCGAAAAAAGAACGGCTTCGATAAGTACGCAACTTAAGAGTGCACAGTTTTGACAAACGAGTGCATTAATTGATTAAGATTATGTCGAACAGGAAAGGTGAACTAATTGTCCTTATAGGAGGTACAATGAAAAAGTAAATTACGAAGACCAAGTATTCGTTGAATTAGCACCTTACCACCAATGGGAATAAGAGGCGGAGGTGGTCGAAGGCAAGGACCCGGTTCGGAAACTTCGAATCCGCAGTCATCAGCAAAGGCTTCTGGTGGAGGAAGTACTATATTGGGCGCTTCTTCGGTCGGGGAGGAACCGGGGAGGTCCGCAAAGCCGGGAGGAGGAGAGAGAGGCTCGAGGGAGAAGACGGTGGACACCAAATTGGGCACGAATTGAGTGGTGGGAGACGGCAGAAGGGACGTTGATTTTGCGCCAGTGGGAACAGCGTCGTTCGGATTCCCGACGTCACTCTCATTCTCTGGATCGCTGAAGAGTTGGGGAGCAGCAGTGTCGTTTATCGCGTAATCTTGGGGAACCGAAGGAGTTGGTGGAGGTGGAATCAAATGAAAGTCTGGCATCATTTCGTTTGGGTGCCTAAAAGAGGGAAATCAGGAGACTTGATTAAATGGGTCTAGCCTGGTCCAAATTATTTACTGAAAAGTGCATTGCGAGCTCATTTTGTGACACGGTTAACCAGATTAGTGAGTAGTCAGCTTCGCACCTAATTTGAGCGATTGTGAACGGCAACCGCAGTACAAAACCTGACCGCAGCTGGTTAATTTAAAAAAAAATTGAATAAAGGGTTTCTTGAATTAAAACCCACAATGTTGTGCAATTAAATGGCTAGATAAGAAAACAGGACGAATACCCTTTAGCCTCCGAGAAATCGGGCAGCTTGACGTACTTCACTGTTGACGGGGAAGTTAACAGTAATTAAGTTTACATCAAACCAATTTAGATGACAATACCGAGAAACGTTTACACGTCACAACCTCTTGTTATACGGACACAGAACTCCGCGCAAAAGGATCCCGTCTGGTAAGATTTACTTGCTGGCGCTGACGGGATAAGGCGCAAATGAGACCGATTCCCAAAAGCCGGGTTTTATTTAAACTCACGATTACACCAACGTAATGAGTTTAAAAATAGCCTCAACTGCAAAGCGATGTGGTGTTAGCTTCTGCTACGTACGACCACGCTTCCTTCGTTCTCAGCAGACAAATTTGTGCCAAAGTAGCAAGTTCTGTGGGATACCATACAATTGTCACTTCAATGCGAAGAGCAGCTATAGCGCAAATAACCTGCCAAAAAGGCAAGGAGGAACTGCCCACATTTTGTGTTTGGCTAAGGGAAATGAATGGAGTAAGGTGACTTCGAAACTAGTCTAGTCTAGGCCTTTTAGGTGGTGGTGGTGGCATGGAAAGATTTCTATGATAAAATCAGCGCAAATTTGGTCCCCGAACTGAAGCGCACGTTTATGCTTGAAGCACTACACATAAAATTGAGCACTTGGGAATCAGGCTGCATCAATAACTTGCTTAAACTCAAAATAGGTGTTATCGTTCCTATGCTCCTTTCATGAAGATGGCTCGAAAGGCCAATTTACATATTACTCTCGAAACTACCTTTAGCATTCAACGCTTAACTGCCTTGTTAATACGACAAAAATTTGTCAGTTTACAAGGGCGCTACTCAAAATTCGCACAACGAAACAGAATTCAGACAGGTCAGCTTCATTTACAAGCCTGGACTCATGAAGTATAAAGTTTCGTCTCAAACATATCAATTGTACCGAGGAGTTTACTATGGGGTAGAGGAGGGCGTAAGAACTAATCCCCAGCAATGAAGGATGTTGGGTAGTAAACGTCCCAACCAAGTCATTAACAAGCTGCCCCCGTGTCAGTGGGTATGCTGACATTTATCTTTCAAAGCACTGTCAGAGTGAAGGACTGAGGCCTACCTTCACACACATTTATGCTCACTTTAGGAATTAAAACGAGACACGTAGACATTAAATAGCATTAATTGCCTCCATTTAATCTCGAAATGGCATGCCATAGGGACCTAGTTCCTGTGGATCCAATTTAATTGTTGCCATTTTTTCCTTCAAGCTTAGAATTGTATTTATAGTAGAAATATTTCCGCGGTCTTTTGTGATTCTGAGAGGATCGGAATAGCAAAGTTTACGATGATGGCAACTGATCAACAGCAGATCCGATGGCCCTGCACTTTATACAATTTCCAACAAGGAAAAAATATCTATAAAGCACGGGAGTCAACTTGTAGTGTTCTTCGTGCCGAAGTTGTGTCTTATGGAGCGTGCAATTGTTGGTGGAAAAGTTTTTGGAGCAGTGACTTCGACCTTAGTGACCAGCCGCGACCGCTTAGCAGCCTCGAAAGTTTGACGATGCGGGATTGCAAGATCTATTGGATGAAGATTGAAGACAAATGCAGAAAGGGCATGCAGCTCAGTTAGGAGTCACCCGAACAGGTATTTTTGAGCGTTAGCACCTCTGAGTGGGAAAAATAAAAAAAAACTAGAAATTTGGGTCCTCGTACATGTATTGACTGAACACGACCTAGGTCAACGTTTGAACACATGGCTTTCATTGCTTGCCCGCCGACAACAAAAAAAGGGATTCTTGTGGAAAATTGTGGCAGTCGACGGAGAGCATATTTTCTACGAGAATTCAACACGTGGGTAGATCCCGGACAACCTAGCTAATGGACGCTGAAACAGGGCATCCACTTGAACTCTCGGAAACTGGTCTGACGATTACTGCGCAACGCTACAGCGAAGAGGCAATTGATCAGAAAATGCCATTTACTGGACAAGGAAGCAGGCAAATCATATTACTGCCGCATGACAACACTGGACCTCACGTTGCTCGCGAGACCCAGAAAATCCTCTTAAACTTGGAATGGGAGGTTCCCCCACACGCGTTATTTCCACCAGACATGGCTCCATTTAACTACCGTTTGTTCTGGTCAATGCAGCAGCACGCCTTAGTGGACGAACAGTTCAAAACGCTGGAAGATGAGCGTGAATTCGTTGATGATGACTTTATTGCTTCGAAGTCTGCAAGCTTTTTTCGCGATGGCATTCTTGCGTTACTTGAGAGATGACACAAAGTCATAGAAAACGATGGACAATATTTCCAAGATTAAGTTTCTTGTTCTGCACTTTTTACATTAGATGAAGTTGCTTAAAATCTGTACAAATTAAGTCGTACACCTAATCGTTCTGACAGCAGCAAGAATAAAATGTTCTCGGGACTGTGTTTTCGACCAATGCGAATCATTTGTCGTCCATTGAAGCCGAAATTTGTGTACGTTTCTACATTACCTCTTTCAAAACAATAGCGAAAATACAAAAAGAACAATTGCTTTCGTGAGGTTAAAGTTTTCTTTGAGTTAAAGCAGTATACTGAAGGTCGGTAATTTTTTTGACTTTTGAGGTTAGTAGTCATTACTACAAGGTCAGTCGCCGTGAGAATTCGCCGTTGATTTATGATACAAGGGAACGTCCTCGTGGCATTTACGAGCGATTCAATCCAGTTGTCCTCAAATGTGGACAAATCGCCTGGAACATTGGCCCAAAATCAAACTTCAACAACGGACATTCATTAAGACAACTCCTGAAGCCGCGAAACCCGTTAAAATGAACGGCGATCAAACAAACTGATCGTCGAAAAGTGCATCATTCCTACCACAAAACACGCGATTTGGTCAGGAACAATGGAAAATCGGAACCTAAACTAACCCTTCACTAGTCTTTTTTTGTGGTGATTTAGGCTCCATAACCGCCTCGGTCGGAGGTAGCGGAACACCGGCGGGTGGTCTAGCGGACTCTTGATTTTCAATGTTGACTGGACTCTGATCAGGTGGCGCGGTGGCTGCTGAAGCAGTCGAATCAGCGAATTTAGCTCGAGCTTTCGCCAAAACCTCCTCCATCGACGGCAATTCGCTAAAAAACTGGTCGAGACTGCGGAAGTTTTCTGGATTCTCCGCAAACTGTGTGTGGTCCTTTCCGTGGATGTGCTGAAATGCCAGGCATAAAGGAAGGTTTAAGCATTCCGCGATATACAATGTGTGTGCAAGTCCAACTTCACCAAGCCTCTTTGCATGTACACACGCTAAAGGATGAAAAGGAGTGCATAGGGCCAGAAACCAATGATAGCAGGTTCTCAATTCTCAACTCAAGCTTTCATTTCGACTGATACCAGGAGGTTGACAAAGGTCTGGGGTTTACAGAGGACATGCGGGTAACTCAACAGATGGCGTGCAATAAGATGGGGCAGACTCGAAGGGAAACACGAAGGCCGACTCTTCAGCAGGATTAACGATATCCACTTTTGAGTGCCTAAGGGGCTAAATGAAATCTTGAAATGGGAGCCCTTTTGAGAAATAAAACACTAAACAGGTTTTAGATGACAATTTAACCAATCCACAGTTTGCAATTTCGCTATATTACTTTTGGACTCCTGGTAATTAAGCACTGGGACAAAAAAACACGAATGTGTACACGTGGCGCCGGTTCACGAGTTTAGGTGTTGGACAAAGTTTGGCCAAACATTTCACCTGGATGTGCAGGTTGTCGCTACCAAAGTTCCCAACCTTCTTTGCATCGCCTCCTTCCAAGCGACAGCCACTTCAAAATAAAAAAAATCAACGCGCTCAAAAGCCAGGAACGCCTGTAATGCATTCTAAATACATAATCTACAACTCCACAGAGTGCAGTTATGAAGATATGCCTGGAAAGCAGAGATCCCTTTTTTATTAGCTAACCGACAAATACAGATGCGCACCCCGATTTGCCAGTTTCAAGGTCAAAGCGCATCGTCTGGATCGGTCATTTTAGGGCCTGCACGACTCAACAAACACACTTCAGTCACTTTGAGGGGAATTTCCGTGGAGGAATCTAACATGACACGGATGTCTTGTTGAACATTGCTCAATGACGCCTTTAGTCTTTTTACTTAACATACGGCTTCCCCGAAGATTTAAGATTTAAACAAGTTGTAAAGTATACTAGATTCCAACAACAATGAAGACAAAAGGGGGTGTGTTCGTGTTATTGATCTGTTAGGCAGTAGTTAGTGTTTAAGTGTGCCAACGGTAAACTGAAATGAAGCTGCTAGGTGATGACCAAACAAGGAGGCTGGATGAGAAGCATGCGTTACAAACAAAAGTACATCTCTGAATTAAAAACTTACTCATCTACTGAAAAGCACACTAGAAAGACAGGTAAGCACCGGTTGATGATCAGAGGAAGAAGAATAAAGGGATAGCAAACAGACAGGCGTCTTACCTCGTAAAGGTTATTGTAGGAGACCGCACAGCATTCACAATAACCGGATGGCTCGGCAATACCATCGCGAATAGTCCTGAAAAGTGACAAAACAGCGACCTTAGTCAAAAGTTTCCCTAAAACCTAACCTAGGACAGCAGAAGAAAATTAGATACGCCAATTGCTGGACGCAGACTAGAAGTAGCGCTGTCAATAAATACGGAATTACTTTGGTTGTGGCTGGGGCCGTTTTCGTTTCCCAGGGGTTCGTGGCCCAAAGCTCTGCCGACGTATCGGGACCTGCTGGGAGTGCTTTCGGGACCCACCCCCCGGACCGGCCTTAGTGGCCTGAGTGGTGCGCAGGGAGGTGATCTGGTTGGTGGAGGGGTTGTGACCGACGCTGGCCTGAGGCGTGGTGCATCCCTCGGGGGTGGCGGCGGCGGCTGCGGCGCCTTGAGGAGGGCCCAGTGCTGGTGCGTCGCAGACCGATAAGGAGTCCCGAACGCGGTTTAGCTGAGGTGGGGGATTCAAAATGGCCTGCCAAAGGGGTCCAAGGTAATTGGTCTCCTCCATGTAGTATGGTCGTGTCCGCCCATTCAAGTCAACAATTTTAATGCAGGGCGCCGTCAGATGTCGAACTAGAAATATCGGGTGTGTGCACAACAATATAATTTCCCCTAACTATCAAAAGTTCTGTTTTACGCGCCGATTGGAAAGTAAGTTCCCACAAGCAATCATTATAAGTAACGACAACAAGGCGTGGTGGCAATTTGGCATCATTAACTTTTAAATTAAAAATAACTGGATAAATAACGTATTTTCCCTGGTCATCCCATTGGTACCTTGAGTGACGATTCAAATCTGTAATGGAACATTTACGCAACACAAGGATTTTTAACAGGTTACGACACTTTAAATGCCACCATGAAAGAAATGATAAGAATGTCACCGCCTGTGTGGCTATCTGTCCAAAGTTAAGAGATTCAAACAACGGAGCAAAACGACACCCGTTGTAATCAGACTAGAAAGGTTAGTGTCTGCAGGAAACTCTGGAGACCAACTGCTGTTTATACCGGAAATTTATTTACTACGATAGCAGGAATTCACAAAAAGGCAAAGACATTTAACGGTCGGGATTTGAGTGACATGGTTGTCTAGTAAGTCCAGCTTGACTGCAGCTACAAAGGTGTTATGGGCTTGGAGATAATTAGATAAATTGTTAACACACGTGACGAACAAGGTCGTGACAGTTGGGACAGCGCAAAATTCACGACGTGCTTCTTTCGCAAATGCAACTAGAAGAGTAGTGAATGGTCAAAACTGCCGCCAGTGGGGATGCAACTTTTAGAATTAGATAAATTAAGTCACAATAAGTTTAAGTTAATGGGATTAATTTGGGGGCAGGGCGTCATTTACACTTTCACAAGAGTTTTAGCCCTTGACTTAGGGGGAGAGGGTTAAAAGTTAGAAGTCGTCCTCAAGGCTCACCTTGGAAAAGGGGTGGCCAAAGTGCGACAGGGAATAAGGTAAGTGGATGGCCAGAGGTGAAGGCATGAAAATCGAGAAAATGCACGTGGCACAGCGGAATTGATGGTGATTAGGGGAGCCGGTGGGCTAGAGGGGCCGGAAGCACGACCGGCACACGAACAGTAACCCAAGCACGCTTCGTCAATTAGACCTGGCACGCGACTAGAGCTGACGCATCACATAAAGGCCCCGAAACGCGTTTGGGAGTTTCGTTCCAGTGCATACTTCAGCACTGTCTTGGTTTTTACACCAACCACCTTGGCAGTGTTGCCCAAAGTAGATTAAGACGTGTGTACGTGTAATACATTGAACTCGGGCCACTATCACAATCTCCTCCCTTGGGGCACCAAAGAGTACGCGTTTCCAAGAGGTCCGTATTTTGTGAAATCTACCTACGATAAATCACCTTGCAGAGAAAATTCACATGCATACATACATTCAGTCCTTTATTAGCTACTTTTGTATTTTTAGAGGCGTTTATGCCTCTAAACAGCTAACCTTTGGTAACAAACACTACTGACTCGGACATACAGACCCATATGTGGAGGACAAGTTATTAGCCTGCTAGAACACTGGCCTTTCACCGTACTCGATAATATTAACTGGTGTGTCCGGTTGACTTGAGAGGATGGCCGACTTTTCAACCGAAATGAGCCATTTTGGAAGCTTGACGCGATTCTAAGCTAACTCCTTGTGGATGACCCTTAGTGGACGATTTTGGCAATTTTGATGAAGGGAGCTGTTAAAGCCACAATGCACTTTACATTATCAGTATTTAGGTATAAGATTCGAGGTTATTATTCGTGAACCTCGGCCACTGTTATAGAAAGAAGAGGCATCGATCGGAGCTAATTTAATTTGATCAATAAGTTGAACGAGACCAAATTTGGCTAGGTGACAGCCAATGGAAGCGAGAATTGGTATGACGAAGTCGTTCCCTCACGCAGTGGGTTAAGGGGGGAGCGAAGCGGCCTTACCTGGGGCATATGGCTAGGCCGGTCTCCCCTTCACGGCCAGGACACGAAATGGTCACCCGAACACAGTATGCTGATTAAAATCGGCACGGTTATGGCTAAGGCGCCGTGCGAAGGCTTAAACGTGAGCTTCGGCGACCGCACCCTCCAAAACCCTGCATAGCGTTTAGATTGGCCCCAGAAAAACTTTCCCAAAGACAAAATTCCCAAGAAGGCTGAGGCGGAAAAACATTAACTGATTACAGAAATGTTCATCAAACTCACACCAAACATAATTGTCTTTAACTGTCAGGGTCCTAAGCGAAGAAATAATTAAAGAATTCGAAATGCCAAACCAGTAAAAAGAGGACATTATCTGAGAAATGCTTCATTCATAAAAAAATAATTGGTGCCAGGAAACAAGAACTCACCACAACATATTCGGTCGCGTTCGGGATCATCAGGTTCTGGGTTAGCCTCGAAGTCGAGGAAGGGACTTTCACCGGTCTATTCAAACAAGGCATGCAGAGTAAGCACGACGAAGTTTAGTGGTAAATCGGATGTTGAAGGAAGCGCAACTCAACTAAACGGCCTCGTCGACTTTCAATCATGTTCACGCTAACCATGACACTCAACAGAGACAGCTGGTGCGATTTTTATCAACATCACCAGAGCCTTCAGCGCCTTAACCTTTGCTATCCCCAAATACCAGGGTAATCGGAGTTTTGCCATTCTTGCCGATTTACGGAGGCCTACCTCTGG
Source organism: Mesocestoides corti (assembly GCA_900604375.1). NCBI lineage: Eukaryota > Metazoa > Platyhelminthes > Cestoda > Cyclophyllidea > Mesocestoididae > Mesocestoides > Mesocestoides corti. The sequence continues at coordinate 26,723 of UXSR01005441.1, forward strand.
GAGGAGCAGAGGGTTAATTAATTCAAGAAACTAGCAGATAGAGACAATTTTGGCCAATGACATGCTTCGCAAAGTAGATGCTGACGCCACGATGACGTCATGGTTCGGGGTAGATCGGACAATTTAGAGAAATAAGTTTAACAGTAGGTATAGTAGCGTGCGCAACACACGAGGAAAGAAAAAATAAGGAACTGCAAAACTGGGTGCAGCGTTGATGGGAGGTGCTTCCCTATCCCCAAGTTACAATTTCTTACGCTTTCATAAGTAAAATATTCAAGTTGATTTGTCGGCTTAAAATCCTTACTTAGCACCAAGACCCATGTGGCTTTAAAACAATAGATAGATGATTATATCAGTTGCGCATTTCATGGTTGATCAAAAGCGTATATAAGTTTAATACTCAAATTAACACCGATAGTTAACAACCAGCTGAATCACACAATCTATTAGAACCGTGTTTCGACTTTGCTGTTGACTTTCTAAGCATAACTTGGTGCAAAAAAATTAGATGACCGCATACATGAGCGTCACTGATGGACCGAACTCTTCGCAAGTCATATTAGTGAGGACGCATACTACCAATGGTAAGATGCAGGTTCGATTATTTTTAGGCTCTCTTTAAATGCTTGAAAGCGCCATGAATATGGTGCAAATGTCAAATCCGATGCTACTTAATTTACTTGGCCGCCCAGAAAATAGTCAAGAGACCACCATGCCTGTAACTTTAAGCCACTTACTTCCAGTTGTTCTTTAATGTCTTCTGGGAGTTTTCGAATCCACTTCTTTACAGCTGAAATTACGATCAAGACGGTCACTTGAACAAAGATTAAGCCTTGTATTTATAAGACTAAGGGAACAGTAGAAAAACTGGATATTACAACAATTCAGTCAACACAATGTTAATTGTTACGACTTATATCATGCGAAGTAAAACTCGCAGCCGGAAAAATCATGCTAGGCAACCTACCGTTTATGGTTAGGATTTTAATGCCAAATTGTCTTGCTCTCATCAGGAGGTCATGAAAGTGTCTACCCTCCTAAAAACAAACAAAAAAGTTGTTACAAAGGAAATCCGTGATAGTTTTGGTTTAGATTGTCTATTAAACAGAAAGAATATTGATCAGAAATGAACATATTTGTAACAGTACTTGGCCCAAAGCATGTACATTCTATTTAAGGGGGGCGTTAAATTCCAGTTTGAAACATGAAGTTTTCAATCTAGACCTTCATCGTAATCGAAAGAAATAAATGACAACCGACAAACCTTACATAAATCCACATCTCTCAACTAGGAAAGCGAAATGAAAATGCTGAGGCTTGGCAATAATGTTAGCAACAACCTGACTTACAGAAATGGATTGGATAGGTGAAGGAGAAGCGATGGAGAGTTTGGGAGTCTTAGCAGCAGCCAGTAGCATCGCTCGTCCCCGTGTAACACCCCTGGGTTTGTACCCTGCATCTGTAAGTAGGCGCGGTGTAGCCGGTGTATACGGCGACTTCTGTGATTTTTCGGAACTGGACCCTAAAGCTGGATCGACATTTTCTTTGAGTGATTTTTCAGATTGAGGGGTGGATGCCCCAGAAGATGGCGGAATGCGCGACGATGGGACGTTGGTAATCACATAGTCGACTTTCCGATCGAAAAATTGAACGATTTCCTTGAATGAAAATATTGGTCAGAGATTCCATGCATTGTGGGCGTTATACAATATGATGAAAGAAAAGAATTGCTGGCAAAAAGTAGCACACCTTAAAATATATCACACAGATCCTTAAAAGGGGTTGACAAAGAAAGTTTTCGTATCTGTTTTATATTACAAGTGCCCCATATGATAATCGTGAATATGCCAATAAAAACCTACAAACCTACAAGTCCAACATTTAAAGCTGGATTTCCGCATGTTCTTTAAAGAAGCATATGAAAATGTAGTTACTAATATCTACCATATTAATTGAAGTAGAAAATGCTGGATTAAGACCTACAACAGGTTAATAAATGTAGAGCTTTGACGCGAGCAAACCAGTTTGGATGCAACAAATGTTAACGTGAGATTGCCGGAGACATTACTAAAATACATTGCATCTCTAACGTTAAGGAATGCTGCAAGGGTAGAATGACATCGCCCAGTAAAGAATTAAATATCTTGATTATAGAAGGAAAACATACGGCTTTCAGGAGTTGCAAAACTTTCTCCAGGTCTTTGTGAGGTCTTGTTCCTGTCTCATAATGCATGTAAATTTTTTTGCCAAATAAAGGGGCATTCCGACTTCCACTGGCTGTTATTTCCATCTTCAAAAAAATCCCTAATTGTGCCACATCTGAAAGACTAAACCAGGAACGAGCGGCACACGGAGCAAATCATTTGGTACTACATTTATTGGTTGTCTGCTGCTGGCGTCTTTAATTGGATTATATTGAAGCGGTCAATTTGCATTTTTAGTGGTTTACGAACCAAGTTCACGCGTATTAAGGTGTAAGACTTAAGTTTTAGGTTTTACTACGAAAACGCAGGCGGAAATCCTAATTCCATCAATTACAATGACAAAATTTGAGCGGGATGACAACAGTCCAATAATTAAATATACTTGTCATTTTTCGAAGTGTTTTGAAATTTTGTTCCCAATGCAAGTGATATCACCACACGGAAAAGGAATTTTAGTTTAGGTGTATACTTTCACATAGACAGACTAAATATGGTAACAGAGATCTACAATCCCGATTCAGATCTAGAAAAATGTAGCCTATATAGAGAAATGCGTAGCGGGCTAAAGCAGGAAGACGAGATTTACATACCGACAGTAGAAGTGTTTATTTATTGATTTGCTTGCTTTACCACTGTATTTTATTATGAACGGTAAACCATAATTCATTTTCCGTGAATAATTTAAATGTAACATAGGTTAAGGGGTAACAAGTTTACGATCTAACTACGCTGATAAGTTCGAATTCAGTCATTATGCAGAAGATATTAACCCAACTAGACATAAATTAACGATCAACTAATTTGAAAATCCCTTGTATCTTATGAGGAGGTTGTCCGTTATATCTGGTCTGAAAACCTCGGTTAAAAAAACCTCTGCCTTGAAGAAAAGTGGTGCTTTGACCTCTGAGCGTGAGAAATGAATTTTCACACAACCACAGCATCTTGCACAAATATGTTTAATATCATTGCGCTTGATAATTATCAAAAATGTCAACAAATAATCTAGTCTCTTTTGATGAAATTTATGTCCAAAATAGCATGAACCTGTGAAAAAAATCAATTCCCTGGTAGGTTGCGGTAAGGAAACGCCATAGGAGTGTGAGACATCTGATCAAAGTTTAAAAAAGGCAATTTAAGTTTAGGTTGATCCTTCCTAACCAGAGCATTCGTGCCCGTTCTCTACCGGTCTGCATGCGGGAGCCTGTGTGTCCAACTGCAAATTATACTTATTTGGGGTGTTTAGCTTTAACGTCTTATCTTGTTCCAATACTGTTTGTATACGTAAAAATACAATGTTAGTGTAAGAACAATATCCGTTTACCACCAGCAAAAATGGTAACAAGCAAAAATAATAGCAGTCAGAGAAGTAGCAATATCACCCAATCTTATCTACCGTAAATGAAAAAAAAAATAAACTCAAAATGCCTAAATTAATCTAGTTTAGCGTATGGGAAGTAAGACGAATTTCTAAATAATAAATCAAAAAGATTTTTGGAACATCTAATGATACTATTTTTTCAACTCATTGATTTTTGTCCTACTAGTGCATAATACCCTAACCCTATTATGAAGGAGATTGGTTCTGGTTAGCTGCATAATTTCCTCGCATGTCATTTGAACGAAGATAGAAAGAGGATTGGCTGAGGCGAGCGTGAACCAATCTGTCTGCGTCTATATACGCCGCTACATTAGCCCATCATTGTTGCCTATGTAGCCTATATCTTCACTGATCAGAAGCATGGTTGCTCGGATCATCGAAATCAATCTAAGTGACTTGGAGAGCAACCTCCGCCGGGATCCTGAGTCCTACTTACCTGATGTAGTCGCTACTTTAAGTAGTCACTTTTGTAGTTTGAAGCTCAGTATGAAAACTACAGTTCATTGGAAGCTACTTATCTATCAGCGCCTTCTGAATATGTCCCTAAATTAGACGATCTTCTCGTTTTCATTTCACAGGTACTTAAGTTATATGAGTACTAAAAATGGCAAGGTTATACATTTGTTTCCAGTGTATGCTCAGAAGTTTAGTGAAAATGTATCATCGGCTCTCCTGTCTCGTGCATTTGGGATGAATGCACATATGAGAATGGTTTGATCACATGTATAAACAGACATTTTTCAGGCTTATCTTAAAGCATTCATGAGGTTGCGAACAAAAGGTCTCATTACCTTACAGCAAGCTGTTGATGTTGGCTTTCGACTTCACCGATGTCATGACAAACAGCTTCGGAGATTGCTGCGTGGGTTCATCATTGGCGATATGAAGCGTACAAATCTTAAAAACAAGTCTTCAAAAGTCAACACGGTACCAATAATTTTTAACTTTTGCATTCTTGTCAATAGTTGATTCAGACGTTCCTTGCGAAGTCCGTAAATGACAGTAATATGGCTGTGGCAAAAGAGGCAGTGATTCTTCTCGTTGAGCTATATAGAAGGAACGTGTGGAAAGATGAGAAGACAGTTAACATGATTGCTGATGCGTGCCTAGCAAAATCCAAGAAAGTATTCTCTAAGGCAGTCCGATTCTTTCTCGGTCACAATGAAAAATCGGCAGAACAAGATAGTAGTAGTGACAGTGACGATAATGTTGACATGAATACAAGAATCAAGCAGATGAAATTGGGCCATCGTGTTGGAATCAAATCAAAAAAGCGAGCGAAACGTCTTGATCGTTCCATAGAAAATTTAAGACGGAAGAACGAACGGAAGAAGAAGGAGCAAATGCCAACTGGCATCAATGTGCCTGCTCTTAATCTCATCTACGATCCTCAAACCTTCGCTGAACGATTATTTCACAAATTGGAAAAATGTAACGATCGCCTCGAAATTCGACTGCTTTTGCTTGAACTAATCAGTCATCTTATCGGTATCCATCAACTGTTATTACTTAACTTTTATCCTTCCTTACAACGGTTTTTGCGTCCTCAACAAAGAGGCAAGTTTCCTACCCGATTTTTCGAAAGCATGAATCTAGCTTTGGTCCACAGCCAATTACTTTATCCAATATCTTTTCTCCTTAGAAATCACACGTCTTCTATTGTTCGCCGCGCAAGCCAGCCACGATCAGGTTCCGCCAGACGTAAGTATTCATTTAACCTTATTGATTATTAGGCCAATTGTTTCTCAATAAAGCTGCTAATTGTTCAACTTAAATGAGAGCTCTTGCAAACTGAATTTGTTGGGGACGGGAATTTCCTAATTCTTATAGCAATTTCCTGCCAGTTAAGCCAATACTGAGGCCTATAAATCGACTAATAATAAACTCCAATGAGTTCTAAAGATCTGACATTTTGCTAAAATCTGTTTTCTTATTTTTTGAGGCCATTCTTCCTCTAGTTCGTACAATCACCGATAACTTTGTGACGGACCGCGCATCAGCTGAAGCAATAACCGTGGGCCTTAATACAATTCGTGAGATATGCGCACGCTGTCCGTACGCTGTTGATGAGGACTTACTTTCCGATTTGGTTGAGTACAAGTCCTACCGCAACAAAAATGTTGTTGCTGCTGCGAGGTCTCTAATCCGGCTTTATAGGCAGGTGAGTCTGTTCATTAAAGACTGAATAAACCTATGTGTATAGTGTTCTGGAAAAGGTTGACAGAACAATTTTTAATCACCGAATGTTCTTGGAATATAGGTCTGTTGAAGTACGATAGCGTTGTTGTGATCCAAATGGCCACATTAGATTGAGTTTCTGAAACCATTGTGTCTCAACCTTTAGCCAGCCTTGGTGACATCGGTGGTCCATTTGAAGTAGCCTAATTAAACAAAGCGGGCAAATCATTCTTTTTGGATTTTGTGAAATGATGTCATTACCCGGGTGGTGGTTGCACATCGTTAATGCACCACAATATCGCCCTTAGAGAATTCTTGTGACATGCTTCGAAGAAAAAGCAGAGTGTATAACCCTAGGTGGCGTTGTTGGTCTCTGCAAATGTGTCCGATTGACCTCCTTCACCCTGCTTCTGTCAGATAAATCCTTCGCTCTTACCCAAAAAAGAGGTTGGGCGACCAACGGAGGCTGTTAAGGAGGCCCTGGTGGACGACACTGACACATTGGCGGCAACTTGCGGACCCTCACGGGTTTTCGGTAAAGCGCCCGTGGCCACGGGGATCGCTGGGGCTGAGGTGCTCACCGAAGAAAACCGGCAGACGACAACGGAACAGGGCGATTCCAGGAGAAAGAAAAAGCCACGTAGAAGCAAGGACAGTGGGGAAGTCGAAGAGGGAAATGGCAAGGCAGAGGAACTTGACCTCGAATCGGACATTGACCTCGAAGGTATGGGCCAGCATTCACGCTTTTTTCTCTTACTTTTTTGGCAAAAATCCTCGACGGCTCTCTCGAAACAAGTATTCTAATGCTAGGATGGACAACCATCAATATCAACTCTATTTGTCGTGGCGGTGCTGATACATCCCATGGAAGACCTTTAATCGTCTGTGGTTCTTCTTTTTTATCATAACTTCATACAGTTTATCACGCGGAGATTGTTATTAATCCACTGCCCAGCCCATCATTCTAGATGGTTTGTTTTTGTGCCTTAGTTGCTAAACTGACTTGCATGTTATCTCAATAAACCATTTTCAAGCCGTTGATGTACTGCATAGTGGTCGAGTTTCGTCAAACCTAGGAATAAGTTCATTAAAAGCACACTAGCAAACTCGAAAATGCTCACAGGTAAAAGCAAGTTGATATTTATGCGTATTGTCTTGGTGAATATCAAATGAACCATCCTTTATTTTGTTGCTGGCGGCGTCGTTCGCTGCCTTGCCTAATTACTCTTGGCCCCTTTTAGAAGACTTGGGCGACGACGATGATGATGATGATGATAACGAAGGTAGCGAACATGGTAGTGAGGAAGAGATGGAGGTGGATGAGGGCGCTCCTGATTCACCTGAAAGCCGCCCCCAAGACTCAAAGGACGAATCTGCAGTGCCTAATGCGAAAGAAAAGCTCGTTGACGACATAATTTCAACTCGTGTCCTCACCGAAGAGGATTTCGAGGCGATTCGCAGGCGGCAGGCAGAAAAACAGGTTTGCACGGTTCTCTGTTAATTTTTACCTTACTCGTGGGATAGAAAAGTCTGATTTTATTTGTTTTGCGGCTTGTTGACCTGCACGTGGGTCACCAAGCTAGCGGTTGACATCGCTTTGTTTAAAAGCGTTTCTTGCGTTTCAAGTGCTGCAGGCGACCCTCACGACATTCTCGGGAAAACCTCTGTGTGATAAAGCAAAAGGCCTACTTAAGCAGCCAAGTAGCAGCATTTTATTGTCTTTGCCTAGGCGCGCTTCGCGACCACCGGAGGCCGCAAAAGGAAACGCGGCGGTAATGTCGAGGTGGAGGAATTAGCACTCGATGAGGACGTGCTAGGCAGTGATGAGGACGCTGACAGCGACAAAGAAGGCGCCACGGAGGAGGCGCATGGCTTGGTGTCGATGCGGAACATCACAAAACTCGTCAAGCGGGCCCACTCCACCAAGGCCGACCGCTTGGACTCCATTGTCGAGGGTCGGGAGGGCCGGAAGAAGTACGGATTTCAGGTAGGCAGCTTGTTAATGCGCTGATGCTGTCACGACGCCTCTCCGGGTCTGTTGCCTGGTCTCTGTCGGTGCGTCCTGTCACTACAGCAATCCTGAAATACGTATGCTTGTCAAAAAATTTGCCAAGCCCCGATTATCTTAGAAAATCTGCCCCTGAATACAATTTCAGCATTTCATAGTACCCGTATCGTATTCCGCACAGAATGCAAATATGATCAAAACATCGTTTCTAATTTTAAAACTGGCTTGGAATTTTATCCACTTTTGTCTTCCGCCAAACAAATTTTGTTAATTTTTTGCATGATGCTTATTCAAGGGTTAAGACAAGTTTATTTCCGTAAAAATATTTACGTTATGCGCAGTTGCTTATTAACAAGCTCTAAGCAACGTGAGTAAATAAGACCCGTCGTCCGAATGCTTTTCGTGAGGCGGTTCTGGCTCGTTCCCCCGCCGTGCCTTTGGACACAATCGGTGTGCCCAGTGCGCTCAGGCCAATCTCTGGTGCCCCGTCTGCTTCACGCATTCTTTTTTTGCCCCTCGGCGACGTGCAAATGCGAAGTGCTCGTGAGAATGCTGCTTCGTGCGGCCAAGTAGCAAGTGTGCCCTCGTGGCTGCGTCGGTTCTGCACCCCGTACTGTCAGTCTCGGATTCAGTCGCCAGAACTGATCCCTTGACCTTTCTCGTTCCGCACGTTTTTATTGCTGAAAACTGAGGTGCACATTCCGGAGCCTGCCCCACCACTAGGGTACCTGGGGTGTGTCAAACGTGATGTCACAAGTGTGTCCCATTATCACGAACGGGTACATTGGCAAACACAGCCGACTTTCCCGAACTTCTTCCACTTCATGTACCCATTGGCAATGCACCGATCGTGCTTTTCCAGTACATCAATCGAACGTCAGTAGAGATTTTCCTCGTTTTAAAGGTCAGTTTCTGTGTGCACAGGCGTTGCTTTTCCTGGTTTTCCTCCATTGCTGCTGCAGTGCGGTTGGGAAGACGGGTGCGCGTTTTGGGCCAGCCCGTTTATTGTCAACTAATCCCCCCCCCCCAATCTATTGAACCGCTTCTTTTTTTTCGTGACCGTGACAAACTAGTGCACGTGGTGGCCATTTTTGGAGCGTGATAAAAAGATAGTCCGGCTAGGCCTTGAATATGTAGTTTTATCTCGCGAGGGCTTCACGTTGTTTTGTTGCCTGCCCGCCTGCCTGCCTTCTGTTAATTTACATGTATCATCATGCACATTCTTGCACAAAAAGGATTCGCCTGACACTGGCTTTCAATTCGCCGTCTCAAGTGCTCGGTTTTTATGTGACTAAAGTGCAAGCCGCACTAGGTGCTGTTGTGTAGGCAGGATGAACTGAAGGGCGCAGGTGTCAGTAGAGGAGATCTCGTAGGAATTTTTGATTCATTCATGGTCTGTGGGCTTCTCAACTTTGCTTTCCTTGCAGGTGAACCGAATGAACCCCCACGCGAGCACAACGAATCGGGAGAAGCGGAAAAATAAAACCTTCCAGATGATAAAGCACAAAGTCCGAAGGAAGGCCAAACGCAGTTTCCGCGAAAAACAGTCTGCTCTAAGAGACCACTTAAAGAAACTAAGCAAAAGCATGCGGCATTGATAAGAGACACATGTATTCACTTTCTCTGGAATTGTAAAGTAAAAACCTGTGACTTGTACTTTGTTGAGAGTCCGGCACTTTGTAAACATTTCCTACTGTCTTGAAACAGTGCACTTCACACTTTGTATTCACAATTTTCTCATTATTATTTCCCATCTTGGGGTTCTCGAATGCCCAAGTTACTGGGTGGATTTATGACGCCCTAATGCAACATAATGCATAAGCATACCTTATTGATGCACTGTCGCGAAGTTTTTGGCAGACAGCACGAGCTTTTTGCTGGGGCTCATCTTATTCCATGACTCAATTTGCTAGATGGCTTTGCGACACCCGAGTTGTGATTGCAGTTCACCAATTAGCTACTTTCGACATCATTCTTACCGTGGGATTCGTGGAAAAGAGCCAGGTATGCGGTTGCTCCTTATGCTATTGCAATTTGTTTAGCACAGTTATCTTTGTACCCTGTTACCAACTGGACGAACAACCAAGCACAATTCTCTTATACTCACAGTTTTGGGAATTTCCTCGATTGAGTCGGTTCAAGCGCTATCGAAGCACAGGCGATGTCTGTTCTGGAGCCGTCGCGGATCTTGTTGTACCTCTGGCCGACTTTGACGCTAATTGTTAGTGGAAGTCACTTGCCAGAGTGGAAGCCCCATTTCGATACCCGGACACTGCGTGGAGAGTGCAAAGGCCACTCGCAATGGAGATTCACTCTCATCAAGTATCGTAACCAAACGGTTGTTCGTATAAGATCTCGACTGCTTAAAAAACGCCGACAGGGTCTGTTGATAATCGGGTGGCAAACAAGCTATGAAGCATGAGGCCGAATGATTAATTAGATGTCGGTAAGACGGGAGGCCCGGTGCGCGAGGAGATAAGTAAACCGGAACATGCGTGAACGCAGATGGTTGACTTGAATCAACACAATTCCGCACACCGAAGCATCCTCACTAAGCCCGTGGCTTCCTAGTCCAAAGGGGAGTTCTGTGTTACTCATGGGCTGCTATGGTGTTTAGTGGCTATCACCTTGACAAGCGCGCCATTTCTTTTGGATTTTGCAAAGTTTGGCAATCTCTTGCTCTAAAGTAATGCTTAACCGATTAAATGATTCCTATTTGCAAGTAATCGTAAAAAAAATTTACGGCGATTTGAAGAGGAAATTATGTTGGTTGACTTCTTGTTCTAATGGGTCTAGGGATTACGGAAAATCTCTCGCGCTTTTCTCTAGGCAAATTTTGGCGAGGGGTTACCTTAGGCGTCTTATTGTAGTGCACCATGCCTTTGCCAAAAAATGCAAGTGTTCTCTGCAACAGGGGCTTGTGGGTTTGCAGTGAAATGCACCTCGGCATAACAAACTTACAAGTATTCCCGCTGTAGATGGCTTTTTTTTCTAATCACTATGATTTAGTGATGATTGAGATTCCTGTTAGGAGATCTCGAAACAGCTGCCTGCTTCCGGATAAAAGTGTAGAGTGGTGGTAGCAATTAATCATTTGCAAACAGTCATTGACATTATCTGTGCTCGCCCAGTTAAAGTACAATGTTCTAGTAAAAATGTATGTTTGTTTCCGTGACCGCCTTCCAAGTGTGTTAGGGACTTTTAAGGTAGCCGTTTTGGTGCTCTTGATAAAACCCTTTTTTTATAGATTATTTAGCCATGTTTTGGCCTGGCGTTGGACGTAGAAGAGCCCATAGGTGGTGATGCTTGTCTATGCAAGCAAGGTCTACAGTCTAACCCAAAGAGCATGAATGTAAATTTGATTTCATGTGAACACGACAGTTTTGCCTAGTTTTCCAAGCCGCCTACACAACCACACGTGCATTTTTACAAACGTGACTTCCACCTGCCTTATGGTATTGTGAAGTTTCCACTTTCGATTCTGTTGATAACATCAGACGGCCCCGTTAGGTGACCCCACCATGACTGAGAACCCAATGGGGTTAGTTGGAACTGTCACTGTTTGCAAAACACACACACAGGACATTGCCAAAGAAGCGCCTTTTGGAGCTCAGCCAATTGGCCTTGGAGGTGAGCTGTAATGTTTGGCTTTAGCATCTGTGCCCAACAAAATTATTTGAGTCCAGCCAATTGCTAATCACATTCAATTGGAATCCCAGAATTACTTCTTCAATCTATGGAAACTTCACTCTCGTTGGTGTCCATCTATGTCCCTGATGGTACAAATTTGGTCCATTGTTTTCAGGTTATATGAAGGTTCGTTTAGTACTGGCTAAAAATAAATGGAAGAGTGTTGCGCTCCATTTCAATTCGTTAAGACTTTGCTTCAGTCAGATTAATGTTAATTACGTTGAACGTTTAACAGTTCATAGCCATTTCGTTGTCCAAACATAATAATTCTGCGGGTGTAATCATTTAAGAGGGGTAAGTTCAAGGTCATTTCTAGCCTTTGGTTGAGGATCGATTTCGCAGCAATATACATAAATCTCCCAATAAATTTTGCTTTGCTTGGTTACACAGTCAGCTCTAGGCGATAATAGCCTTACCAATCACAGAACTTTTGTGAGTTTGTATCAGCTGCGTTTTAGTGTTGAAGGTTACTTCTGAAAGGATTCTGAAATGCCGAACAAGTCAACAGAAAGCGAATACTAAAATAAACCTGGCGGCGGAGTAGGCTGTAGATAAAGTTTTGCTTGCCTAAGATTTTGATCCAATGAAAACCCATGAACCTTCACACATGTTGAATTGATAAAAACAAACAAATGAGTAAAATGTGGGCTTGGCTATTCACTTTGTATTTTTACAAAATCAAAACGATGCAGTCGAACCTGCATGTATAAATGGCGTTATTATTTTTATGGCTCTCTTTGAGATCCCGTCCACAGTCCCAAGCTTTTGTTTCCAAAAAGCGCTAGTCAATCCAGAAAGGCTAAGTACTAATGGCATTTAGTTGCAAACAAATTTTCGGGATAATTTTTCGGTCCTCTTATACCCAAATCAGGAAAAAGAGTTTGATATATTTGTGTGTCTTACTGGACAAATTGGCTCTTGAGGATTTTGCCTTGACCTTGAATCGACTCCTGGTAAGTGACTTTATTAGTAAATGTTTCAACGAGATGGTGACGGTGAGGCATTAAGCCGAAACAAGGTTTTGGAGACCAGAAATGAAGCAACAAGTAAAGCTAGACTAACATGTATGTGTCACACCAGGTGATATAAGCTGAATTTTACATGCATACGGAAGAGGGGCATTTCGCTTGTGCTTTTAGAATGCGCACATGTTTCAGAACAAATAATGACATGGGCCGAATCACATTTGTTCATACGCACAGTAACGGATTTAATTCGACCCACCACTTTCTGTCCAATTTCAGTCACCTGACGTTAGTCATCACCCAAAAGCTTGACAAATATACGCTTCGCTTCAAAACAACTGTGCACTTTTGGCCGGTTTTAAGAGGAAAAAAGGGCCGTCTGTGTTGCTGGAATAAAATTTTTGGGGCGGCGAAAACGCTCGCATCCGCAGTGGCCGTCCCTCCTCGATGTCCTCGAATGTGGAGAAGTGCAATATGCCCCAGCGGTTTTGCGCTGCTTCGCTTCGTTTTTAAGCAATGCAACCATTTCTGTTGCAGTCACCGGTTTTCTTACCAAACAACGCGAATAAAGTGAGGAGGGGAGTTTAAAATAGCCGACTAGCAAACCTGCTTGAATTTGCGAGAGCACTGACAGTCCGTATGGACAAATCCACGACAGATTTTCTCAAGGATTAATTTGGGCGGTGCTCGCATCCGTTCACTTTCCACAAAAATGCTATTCAAATGTACGAAATGTCTTTATTTACGTAGACATAATTAAAAATGAATGCATTTATTAGTTAATCACTTATCTGAAAAAAATCCTTGGCTAAAAATTAAAAATTCGTTTCGAAAACCTGGCTTTAACAAGGCTGTTTTATCTTCTTTAGAATAGCCCATTCAGTTAATAAAATATGGCACCTGATTTGCGCAGTTCTTAAAAGATGCCATTGAAAGAGGCTTTTGTGGTTAGGCAAGCGTCAACTATGGCCTCATTGGCAATACAATTTAATCAATAATATATTTTTTTTCTATATTATGCATTGTTAAACTCGGGTAATTTGTTGCAGCCAGCAATAACATCTTCGGTTCTAACATCAGTGCCTTCACAACATGGATAACAATGTTAAAATAGCGCTGACATTGTTTGGTGCCAGATAGTTTCGTTTTTCTTACAGTAGCGCGCTTTTCAACTTCACCCGCTCATCGAGTGTCTGCTGCACCGGCATACCTCCCATGCAGACGCAGACAACACCGCACAACTTCACTTTAGAAGCCACATTTCAGTCTTCCAGTTGCAATACGTTTGGGCACGATTGCACAGTGCCCCATGTTTCCGAGAGGACAGCAGTTTTCGTTGGTGTGCGCGCAAGCTCGCGCAGGATCGGGTTTCACTTGCCGGGAGTGTATGCGACGGGTGTAGGTGCACCGAGTCTTTGCCCACAGAAATCCCCGGATCGGTTACTTGCAGATATCAATTTACAAAAAAAGGGCGACTGACGTGGGACCAAACTGTTTGCCCGATATGAAAATCAAATAATCCCACGTGCAGGTAACCGGACACTATGGTTAACAATACTGCATCACGTCAGTGTGCATTATGCATGGCCTTCCCTTTCAGCAACTCCACTAACCGCACCGTCAAGTACAACGCCACGTAGAGGTGAGGTGTGCAATGGTTTTGGACAGCGTTCGTGATAATTGGACTTTGGTAGGAAGACCGGAGATTAAGAAAAACCGGCTAGAATGGGGATGGAGACTTCTCCCCGGCAAAGTGCACTGCCTTTATTAGTTGAAGTGATAGTGAATGAAGTAAAAAGTGGACGCACTTGGTTGAGAAATTGATTTTTAATTACTTCAATCATGTAGAATGATTAAGGTTGATTAATAAATCTTTTTTGAGTGGGTACCGTGTTAATTATTTTGGCACCAGTTAAAAACTGGTCCACGTAGTTTCTCGAAAAGGGCCACTTCGTTTTCACAGGGCGTTTGCTTACCGAAAGATGAAGATGCAGAAATTAAAAGCACAGTTGGATGCAAAAGGTTGAGGCCCAATAAAGAGGCCACCGAAATTCCTTGCATGTCTAAGCTATTTTATAAAAAAAACTGCATTTTAAAGCCCACGCATAAATGCAAAACTCGAGTTAAAAGAGAAGTGACTGTTGGCGTGTATCAAACAAGTCAGCTTATGTACTGAGGGGATTTAATGGAGAAACGTGTTAGTCCTTTGTACAATCGATAGACGTTTGATGTATTTATTTATTAAATAATGATTATACTTGTGAATGCTAATATTTCTGTTAAAAAATAACCGAATGAGCAAATATGAATAACAGAGGAGCCGCTGGTAGGGAGCCGCAGGTCATCGCTGAAGTTCAAGTCGGTAAACAACGTGAAGGTGGGAGACGCGGTGAAGAGGTTGCCTGCTAGGGAGAAAAACTTGCCACCAGCCGAAGGTGCTCACCGATACAGTCAACAACCTCTTGATCATGAAATATCTCTGCTTCAAGGGACTACAATGAAGAAAAGGATGTAACCAGCTTTACCCATGACATATGTTATGGGGAACTCCTTGGCCATAGGTCTTTCAACGGTAATTCCAATGTAGCTTGTTTGTATAGATTGATGTCAGTTATAACGGATTTATAGTGCAGGAGTCACAAACAGAAATACTCTGTGATGGAGGGAATATTATTTTTTTGCATCAGTATAACACTGTCTCAGACATTGTCTTGTCAAGCATACTGTGTTAAGAGTTCACATCTTCATTACTGGCTGCATCTCCAAGACGCACAGTGTTTGGCCCAATGGAATGCCAGATATTATCATTTAACTATTCACGATAGGATCGAAAGGCGAAATTCCCTAGCCGTAACCACTCATCGGGATTACCGGGTGAGAAAAAGCCAACATCGGGACATTCATCGGCTTAAGATGTCAACTTTACAACTTTGACACGTGAACACGGGAACAGCAATACGCCTAGCCATAAAACCATTTTACGGCACCTCTAATTTCTTGACGCTACACTTTACCTCAGTGAAGGTAAATTCACATAGAATACGACGGCTGACGAATCTCAGCAAGGACATGAAAGTCCAAGGGATGCTTGCGTCACGTGTGTCCATTGAGTGCGCGTGTTGGACCAGAAGAACAGAGTGATACCACTAGTGTTCTCGGATCGATGGTACTCATCAGCTACACTATTCATTTCATGAAGACAGTAAATGGTGCTTGATATGTATTAATTGACAGTAGAGCGGGTAAGTGCTTCTTTAAGAAATGCAGTTCGAATTAAACCTGTAGAAACCCCGGTGGGGTTCTTCAAGCACACCAGGGCCGACAACCTACATTGACACGGCCAGACCAGGAAAGATGACAACCGTAGCGAGGGCGTCAGGAACGCATGACAATCGATCGCAGGCCTCTACAAGTCTAATTCGAACTGGATTTCTTAAAGAAGTGCATCTACCACACTCAGTTCACTGTGTAGGTCAACCCGAGAAATCCCAAACGTATTGCAACCCAAACGAACGCGTAGATAACGTTTTGAGTTCAAGTTCGCTCTTACCTGTTGCGAATGTTAGCATGCTGGTCGCCACAGATTATTGAAGAGCAGTTAGGACTTGTCTATATATGGCAGGAATAAGAACCACAATGGATGTTATGCGCTTCATCTCAATAGTTTTTCCGAACTCCCTTAGATTAACTGATAATTGGAGGTTTCAATTTGGTAGACCGCTTTTTTGACAAAGTGTGATACAAACAAAGCTACAGAATGCATTTCTACAGGCGTCTAATATAACCACTAACCTTAAAAGTATTGATAAAAGAGAAATTTACCAATTTAATGAGAAGGGCCTGAAGATATTTGACGAGGTGGCGAGAAACAAATTCAGCCAAGCACACAGCAGAATCGGTCCCACTTCGGGGAAGACTTGAGGGCGAAGACCGACCGCTTGAGTTGTAGCACTCTTGACCGTCTGACATGGAAAACTACAAAACAACGGCAAATGTACATCCACTTAGCACAAATCACACAATAGTTCTACTGCCAGGTGAATTTTATTGCAATTGCAGTCAATGAACCCTTTTAGGAAGGAACCTGATCAAGTTAAATAAAAAGACTAGCCAAAGGACACTGACTTTCGGTTAAATTAAATGATAAAACAAGAATCTAGGTCCCACATTTAGATCTCAAGCATGAATTTGCGTGTGAGCAGCCATTGTTTACCTGCGGGTAAATGGGATGTCCCTTGAAGAACTCTTCATTAATATGCATATGACACTGAAATGTTGCGATAAATGCGAGTAAGTCAGTGTTTCGGAATCGTAACACCCAACCTCGTTTGTTTTGGGCCTTTTAAGTACATGCATAAAATAGTGCACAAATTCTTGACTTCCTGGTCAACTGCCGACGCTTATGTGGTAACGAAAACCACCTGACCAGAATGGTAGAAACAGTTGTCTGTAACTGGTACCCTCACCAAATACGCAGATTTTCAACCTGTGGAGAAGACAGAGGTGATACATGGGAACACGTCGTTTTCTTTATTATAATTCAGCTTCATCCCTAAATCGCACTATTAACTTCCGTATTTTACATTTCCTTCGTCGCGGTTGTGATGTGAACAACCAACTGACGCTTTGAAACCCAAGTGATCAACTTGCTACATGACCGACGATTAACTTCGCTGTGCACGCTGGTGTGAGGGCGGGGAGGGGGGTAGGGTGGTGTTCGGATGGGGCGGGCTGGGCGAACACTACCTTCCGCATACAAACACACACGCATACACACACGTTTTAGTGGGATTACGACCAACATCAGTGGCACGTGGCAGCGCTGTGCCAGTCTCACCCGAATGCCTCACTCAGACGTACTGCCTAATTCATGGTAGCTTAGACACCACAAGCGTTAATTAAACCCGTGTTTCATTTTGTGGGTTTTGAAGTGAGCTCCTGTTGCAGTGACAATTTAAAATGTCTTTAGTTTTGTGCAGTTTTCACTTTAACTGACAACTAATTTATGCAGTTTGGTGTCAAGACTGGATATGACAGCACTGTTTTTACATGTAGGACGGAAGTAACAGCGATTGAGAGAAATAATTAATAAGTTCTGAGTTAGGAGGAAGAATTTGGATCAACCCTTCTGCAAGCGAAGTATCTTAGCCTCGATTTCCCAGCAATAAACTTTCGTCTAGTTTTCAAATAGGACATCTCTAAATTTGAAGGATTAAATTAGGTTTTAAATATACACGAGAAAAACCTATTAGCTAAAATGATAACTGTACGACATTACTTTTATTCCAAAAAAAGTCCCAGATGGAGAGAATGACTTTATCTCAATTCGTTAGCGAAATTAATGGAATTACACGACTACAACAGGGAACACCTGGGATTAAAAAAAAGTTTTGAATTTTATAAGACCACTGAAAATAACCCATGAAACGTTAAAACAAACTAGCGAACCCTGAATGCGTTATATTTCTATTGAAACTACCGTAAGTTGACATTTTAGTTTCACAGCCCAATCAAATATTACTCTAACTAATTGGCATTTTTGTTTTCCATGGATGATGGTAGGGATTTGCGGTTAGGTGGCTTATTCAGCTAACTCTTCTGGGTTTTTTACTTAGCAAATTTTGGACCAACTCGTGTGCTTCTCTAGTACTCAAATAGTGTTCTGATATCCGTGGCCGAAGTCAAAGGTGTCTTGTGCTCATGAAGTAACCGTAAATTATTTGCCTTAATACTTTTTGTCATCTGAGAACACAGGAAGGTATAATGCTCAATGAAATGGGTGCCAGGGTAGAGAGCGGAAAGCCAGTTAAGAAGAGACGGGCCGTTAGAAATCCATGCCCACAACTTCGCGTAGTTAAAGTGAAGGCTGACATGTCCACTAACAACCAGGAACCACTTTGCTCTAAAGTAATAAGTGAACATGTTCGCATTCGGACTAGATTTTCACTAGAAATCCCCAATTTCTCATAACATTGCAAACTTTTTCAAATTACAATGTTCAGTTACCAAGAGAGGCAAGTAGTGGTACACATCTATAATTATTTTTATGCTTTGTTTAAAGAATGTCGAGAAGCCCAATTAAGTGTTTATGTATAAGTCGAGGGCCATTGAAAGAGAATTACCCGAAGAGACTTAAGCAAATTTCTTTGGCCCATGCAGTATTCATGTCCACTACACATTGACTGCATGGGATTGCGACTTAGATGCAACCAGTTTCCTACCAGCAGTTCCTCAGTTCACGAGGTAATATTTGCGTAACATTAATTATTGATCATTATGCCCAATTTGTCTCCATAGTACCCAATAACACACACAACTTGTGTACGCGAATTACGTCCCTGAATCATCCACCTCACTGGCATAACTGGTCGTAAAGTAATGTAACACGGTGCTTCATGACCTCGACATATTCATTGAAAGCTCTTCCATGACGTAAGTTTATCTGGCCAATCCCAATTAAGCGTCTTCTGGAAACCATGAAAAACCACACCTAATTTCGCCTTGTGGCCATAAGCATTGTCGGTTGTAGTCCTAAAAACGCTTGGTTTGAATGAGGCCTGCGCTGAGAGCCAGCGACGTCTTTTGCAAAGTCTACATATTCAAACCCATGTGTCTGAGGTGGGTTGGGTTTTCTGATGAGAAAAAACCCAAACGCGGAAAATATTGCGCTGCTGAGAGCCCGTGGTTTTCTCATGGACGTGGCCTTTGTTGGGTCTTAAAAGAGCCGACATTTTAGAAAGTGCAGGCAGTTAATTTGCATTCAGTATGATATCAAGCAGGTGCAAGTTGTGTGCTTACTCAAGTGAAAATAAAAGAGAAATCATGCACACGATTTCTAAGTGTAGTTTAATTTACCAAATTTTCATAGAGCCCAAACATGTTTAGACCATGTTTCATCTTTGAATTGACGCAATGCATCAGTCCTTTGCCGCGCTTCTGTAAACAGTTTTTTCGTTCCTAAGCTTAATTACATGTAAATCTGGCCTATTTTGATTATCTTCTCTGCTGGCACAAACTTCCTCATGACCGTTCGTCGTCTGAAATCAGATCTAAATAATAAGGGAACACCGTAATTCGTCCAAAATCTCAAAAGAGTTGATTTGTTTTAGAAAATTAGGAGAACTATGGATGCCCTGAGACACGATGTGTTTTGATACTCAGACCAAAATAATATCTCGAAATGCGTTTCACAAAATCCATCATGAAGTTCACGTAGCACATTGGCTATCCGCTTTGCATTCGGTCTAATGGTCATGCTATTGAACCGAATCACTCGGTACCAAAGATGGGTGATTCCCCTATTTATTCCTTTAAGTTGTCATATGTATTTTCGAAAAAGAAAGCCAAGCAGGACGATCGCCAGATGTTGCAATCCTTCGAGTGACTGATTCAAGTAAACCTTTATGTCCATGGTTTCAATGCAGGTTGACGGTTGTAGAAATTTTAGAATTGTCGGGAAGGTGGTCACAAGGTCGAGTGGTTTGAATGCGTGACACACGAGGTGGCTTAGCCATAAACTCTCTCTCCACCTACTTTAAAGACAATTGTTAGCACTTTTCAACCCGGTGCTTATTTTTCCGTCGATTTCTAAAAACAACAAAAGCAGCCCCTGGTGTAGTCCATCCTATCCGGACTTCTTAATTCTCCACAATGAACATCCTTCATAAAGGAACAGTGGCATTTATTAATTTAAATTGATGTATATGTGATTTTAATTACCATGAAACTTCAATTCTGCTATTTTTTAACATTGGATGCAAGATCCTCAGCCATCTAGCGAACTTTTCTTTAAAAATTTAACTACACGCATTTGATGACGTATTAAGTAGCACAACATAAGACAGAGCAAGATAGGCAGCAGCACTTTTCCTTGTTTCACAGGATTATAATTGTTGTTCTTCGGTCGGGGGTGTCCATTTTCTAATTGTGTCGTGGTAATGTAAACACCACCAGAGTGGAATAGACGTAAACCAATTAGGCCATTTACTAGTTAGGCTAGAGGCTCCTCCCATGCATTTTAAAGGTGATTGATGACCATTGGCTGATCATCGGTGGCTCGTGTTCCATGACTAGAAATTCAGCAAAACATTTGTTAATCAGTCATAGATAAGGGGCGGAGGTTACGTAAATCTGGCCACCAAATGGAGCTACGTGGTTTTTCCTAGTGCTACTAACATAGCCTTCACTTGATTTCAAGCAAAAAGGTCTTAATAGTTGTTAGAACTGCCACTACCCACTCTTGGTTTAGCCTGGGTACAAAGCAACTGCAAGATCAAATCACTAGAAGCAGGTTTCGTCTTATAATACTGGAGGCAAATCGATGGTCGAGGCGTTACTCCTGAGTTTACAACTAGTCGAAAATTGTAGGGTGATAGGTCATACTGCCCTGTAGTGTTTTGGTTTCAAAATTATATTTTAAATGGCATTCGAAACACAAGCCGATTGTCTAGAGTCTAATCAGAAAAGAATTGATTTCAACATTACTGATAGAAAAACCCCAACGACCTGCCATATTAGCTGTGACCGAGATGAATTTTTGGATGCCGATCTATGCGAGGTCCCAAATTCGGTAAACTGTTTTATTTGCTTAACACCTTTTAAAGATGTTAAGCATTTCGTCATTTCAGCAAATGACGAATTAACACACAGGGTCAGACATCGCTGATTTTCATGAGACGTTTGTAGGAAACGGCCCCTTGTATATTGACGCCAACGTAAAAAGTGGACATACATGCTCTTCGAGCATAGAGCCATTCTAAAGTATTTGTGTCATTTCGAATGGGAAAATTTGGTTCCATCGGAAATTAATTAAAACCTTTCATTTATCTGGTCATCATCTAGGAGAGATGACTCCAGATTATAAGTTTGTGCCCTCATTGTCATTACACATTTCGTTGCTGCATTGGGGCGCATCTCCAAGTGGATGGATAAAGTATACGTCTAGACTTGAGCGTGGCTCAATAAATAAACTAGTGATAGTAATTGTGTAAGTTACCTAAGTGACTGCACGTTGCAAAATTGCCACAACATCCACCACCGGAACTCACTGAGGTCTCGTTCGACTTGACGTCATCCGATTTGGCCTGACTGTCATGAAGAACGTAAAATTGGTACTGAAGGCCAGTGAGGAGACGAGCCTTGGTGTTCTCAAGGTCATCGCGCAGACGCTGGGCCTCGTTGATCTGCTCCTTCAGCTGCTGTCGGCGGCTTTGTAGGGGGAACTGCATGAGGCGACAAGAAAAACAAATAAACTGAAGAGCAGAGTGCAGGTCCGTTTAATTTAACGTCTTTTGTGCGCATAGTGAATGCGAGTGGATTCGACTGGAGCATACAACTGATATGATAAAAAAATGTGATGCATAAATGCGTTTACAAACCGTTCACTATTTTGAGGATCCCCAACTCCCATAAATTGCCTTTGGCCTTTGTCAGGTTGGAAAAGTTGATGGTAACCTCGTGGCAAACGTGTCACGTATTAAAGGATAGTCACGTAGAAGGTCCATCGTTCGTTTCCACTGCGGCCTCTCGAAACACATGAAGGAGTCGAGCTTTGGACATCAATTAATAATGTCTGCATGTTTTAATTTGCATGTAGCGGAAACAAATTGTTCTAATGGGCATTCTTTCCTGTTGGCAACAGTGAGCTTGTAAAATAATGCAAACTATTTCTATTATTTTACTACGTCTTTGGCATCCTCTTTTATCCAAGGCAGCGTACGGTAAATACTTGGAAAAAATTTAGCACCCAAATTAACCTGGGGTTACGCTAGTGGTCAACCAGCTGAGGCTCTCCAAGCCATTCATAGAGAGCAGGGAATCGTTTCTAAGTTGGTTTGAGACGCCGAAACTTGTAAATTGTCGCATGTCATGAGCAAGTCTAAACAACGAAATAGCATGATGGGCACAGGTAGCCTATTTTGTGCTAAAACATTGAATTAACCAATTTAAAAATGCAGACAAATGCTTGTTTGTTGCTGACTACAATAAAAAATATTGACGATTACCTAAATCACCCCATAACCAAAAGGGTCTACGTCGTGTCGATGCGAAAATTCGCACCCTACAGGGTGTATGAAGACTACTTAATATTTACAAAGCGCTAGGGAACTTCTAATATCACAAAAGTCTGAAATTAAAAATGAGTCAAATTTCATTTGGAAAAGGTTTATCGCCTTCAAAACAGGGCAAACAAGTCAATAAACACCCCCCCCCCTATGCACAAACGAGGTGAGGCTTAACTGGTCTTACTGCGTGATCTGTAAACGGGGTGCGCAGTAAAGTACACTGGGATGCACTTTTTAGGAAGGTCGCTCCCAACAAGCAATTTGGACTTATTTTATCGGCCATTTTAAAATTATCAATAAACAGTCGGGTCAAAATGTCACACAAAAGTTTTTTTTCGAAAATTCTTTACTTATACCTTCATAACCTGCAGGTAATTTGACATAGCGCATAATCTATTAGGCAAGTTATAGGATGGTTACGGTGTCCTGTTGTAATCTAATTTTTTTCCACTTCGGTATACAAGCTTCTCTAACTGATAAATTAAATGCTTGCTCGCCAATTCGTACCTCTAGTTACGCATAATCGAAGCCTAAAGCATGTTGTGAGGACAAATTTGTTGAGTATGCGCCTGTAGTTACTCCGCTGAACCTTCAGAGAGAATATACTTAAGAATAACCACCTACACACCTTCTTGGTGGCCTTTTTAGTGACGATGATCTATTATCGAGTGTCTTGACAACAGAATGGATGCTTGATTTGATCTCCAAAAGACAACTCCCGCCATACTGTGTACATGTGAGCCAAGCAGCCTCAAAGTACACTCCATTAATAAAACTCCTCCAACTCCGTACTTGGAGGTTGCTGCAGGAATAGTCTTCACCGAGTTCAAATCACAATCAAAAATAAGAAGATTTAGCACATTTGGCAACCACTGGCATGCTGTTTCGCAATGTAGAGAGCAAGGGTAGGAACTGGTGAAGTGATGGAAGAAATCTTTTTAATCACACATGAATCTCTTTTGCCAATCCAAACAGTCAATCTTTCAAGAAAGAGATATTTATTTGATTTAAAGGAAATATTTCCAAATTCAATTTTCCTTAATAATTAAACATTTAAAAGCCCTCGCTTTTTGATTTGCTAAAGTTTGATGCATTGTAGGCTTTAAGCAGTAGAGAGTATTCCTTTGTTTCGACAGGAACCATCTTAATTTCTAGTAACATCTCAACACTTCTGGTGTTAGAATTTGACTTATCTAATTCACCTAGTGCATTTCAATTAATTCAATGGCTTTAATTTGCTTCGTTCGATTTTACGTAAGCAGACAGCACAAAGCTTCACGGGCCTACGACGCCTGCTTTCGGAATCACCGTACTATTCTTATCCTAAACGAGGATTTGTTAATAACATTTATTGCAGCCTTAGGCTATTATGGCTGTTTTTTATGCATTTTTTTTCTCATGCGAGTGTGATTCTTTATAATTACATTTAACCACTAACTTCGTGCCTTTTATTATTCACATTTAGTTTCATGTTTTGAGCAGTAAAGATTTCGGCGGTCGCCATGAT
The DNA here is from genome assembly GCA_900604375.1 of Mesocestoides corti. Lineage (NCBI taxonomy): Eukaryota > Metazoa > Platyhelminthes > Cestoda > Cyclophyllidea > Mesocestoididae > Mesocestoides > Mesocestoides corti. Next base: position 50,717 of record UXSR01005441.1, read on the forward strand.
GAATGTAGCCGTAACAATAATGAGAGCAATATTAGTGACAGTAATGACAACTGTCCTTGTGAAGGAGCAGTAATACCACTTAACGTACACAAAATTGAACAAACCACAATGAGTTACGTCGCTTCGAGTTTGTGAATGTGAACCTTGGTAAATTTGTGGTTAGTTATTAAAAATGAGGCTTTACATTAAGTGAAAATTGTCTACAAGTTTTGCGGAATCCGTGGTGATCAGCGAACGAACATCGTTAGCGGGTGTGAGCGAACACGAATTAAGTCGATTTACATCAAATGCACTTTACGTTCACGGATCGATAGTATTGCTTTGTATAACCACGCCAATACCGCATCGATATAACAGTTAAGCTACGCGTTGTCTGACGTATCCTTGCTCTCCTGCTTGGGCCTTGACAGCATAGGTTGCTTGGCCTCGGTGTGGGCACCATATTCGGATTCAAATCAGTTGTCCCCTTCCTATTCGTCCATTAATCACTGAAGGAATTACTATTCTCAATCGCAATCAGGGCTGCCTAGGTCAAATGTAAGTAGGTGCATCTGAGCATGTACTCGGCCTTTTGGCTGAGACAGTACGAGGTCTGATCCTGTCCTAGTTTGGGGCGACAGTGACTCAAGGTTATTCTAGTCGAGATGATGTGGATACACTTACAAGGGTGGCATTGATCTCTTTTGGGATGCGACTATCAGGATAATGAGCACCTTCTGCAGTCATTGAGACAGACTCGATGCGTCGTTCGACCGAATACAATCGTCGTGTTAACTGACAAAGGAGTTCGAGGACCGAGGTTTGGCTGGAGAGGAGTCGGTCAAAACGAGCCGACAGGTTGGATGTCACGTCTTGTGTGAGCACTCGGCGACCCGGTGGCAGTCTGCCAGCGGAAGGCACCTGACATACCTTCATTTCTACCGGTTCCGCCGGCGATGGGGAGGTGTGGGGAATGTGGAAGTAGCAGGCGTCCACTTCCGTCCGCATTTGAGGGATGGCCTCGGCTACTTTGCGCAGAACACAACGGACCTACAACAAATACCGCACACAAATTGCATAGGATAAGCCGTGAAACTTTGATTTTACCACACACAAACGTCGAATCGGCTTTTACATAAAATGACCGGAGTGGCAGGGTGTGTGGATAGCTGATGACGAATCTAGTTAACTCTAAATTGCATTTAATTTCTGACGGTCATTAATTCGAAAGACACTGCCTATATTTTGCAAAGTACACACAACGTGAAGACTTTAAACAGCATGATAGATAAGTGATGGATGATTTTGGGCACGTTACTTTTAAAGGGAATGCTCCATCTGAAAGGATGCGTGCAAGCCCCACAAAACATTAAAAAAGGTCTTTTTGTGGGGTCAACTTCGGAGTACACAACGACCGTCATAAAATGGAAGGTAAGGGTTTAAATGTGCATAATTATAGAAACTACTGAAGAGTGGAGTCCAGTGACAATCGTAAAAAGTCTTTGTTTTAAACGCAGCATTTTTCTCGTGTAAAATTATGCTTTTATAATAAGAGGAATGTAGATGTCAACTTATTTCTAGCAAAAACTATTTCAATCTTTTGATTATCAGGAAACACACTTCCATGAAAACCAGGTGTGGTTAAAATCGTCACTCTTAAAATCAAGGTTTTTTAAGTTTCAAAGTACTAATTCACCAAAGACCTACGACACTTTCTCAGCCTTAAACATTCTCCATCTTAATATTCAAAAAAAGGGAAAAAGTTGACCGATTTTTTACCAAAATGCGTTGACAGAGAAGCTTGAGCATGAGGAGGCTGCCATAAAAGAGTTAATGACTCATGCATTCCACAAGCCCTGTTCACCGAAGTGATGGTTCAAGTAAATCTTACGTGGGGCTGGCATGGCGCTTTATTTGGCGTCAACACAGCACAGTCATTACTGAACTGATTACACAGATGAAGCATTAAAATAGCTGTGAAAACCTGCACATGTGAGGCCAATTACGTGGTATTACTCCGTAAGTTATTCAACCCAGCAGGAGTAAATTCAAGTATGATTAAGGCATTCAGCAAGTAGAATCTGATGTCCAGTTCAGTGAAATGTGATAGACCCATTCACAGGATTTATTCCTCATGAGCTATGTTGCATCTGGCAAACATTCTTTAAGATGCTCGCGCGCCAGAACTCGAAAATCTCATGTTGTTCAAGGGTAACATTCTATGTGCAAAGGACAAGCAAAGTAGCGTGCCTCTTTAAAGCCAAATACTTCAGTGACTCACCACGTCAGTCTCCTTCTCCAATTCTGTGACATTGTTGGTGGCATGTTCAAGAAGGTTTCTCTTGTGAGCCAGACGAGTTGACAGGCTACGTGCCAGCCGACGCAAGAGGGTCTCAGGGGTCAGGTTCGTTGAATGTCCTGGTGACGCATTGGTCATCGACCGATCGAGGGTCCAGCTATCTTCTAGTTCACTCGGATGGTCTAGGGTGCTGTTTCCCCGGGTAATTCGTCTGGTACTGAATGCGGCAAACAATTTGTCTGGTTAGCTCGATGAAAGTGGAGTTCAGTTTACGCCTTTTGAATAATATGGGCTATAAGTGTTAAAGTGCCAATGTAATTTTATAGCCTAACTGAAAGTATCGCACTTGTACTAAGTACTTACGTTGATAAGCCTCTTTCGAACGGTTGACATGACAGGAAAACGTTACAACCATGAGAGACCAAAACAAAGGCAAACGCAATTAACGTATGATCGATTTAAGCGTAGCATACGCCGGCAAAGTCAAAAGTAGATACAGAGAAAACAGTATAAAAAGGGGTATTTACATTCACAAATTCAGCAAAAAACGCCTGACACTGAGTTTACTCCAAGGCAGTAGCTGCGTCTTCACCTGCCCTATTCGATAGCTAGGAACCGATGTCTTTCCCGAGGCTGTGATCAAAAACTTTCTGATGTAACCTAGATCCTCGGGTTCGTCTATAAGTGGTGGTAGGCTATCTTTATAGATGCTAATGCTTGAACAGTTGCAGAACGAAATCTACACGGTATTAACGCCCCCAGCCAGCTTACGTCTGTACGACGAAAGAGTGAACCCAAGTTACCATGACTGATCGTCTCTTCGCACTAGTTTAAAATTTGCCTTTTTGGTTAACTTTTAATCCTAGGAACACTTTAACCATAAATGTATGCGAGCCTGTAAATAACCTTGCAAGGGTCCCCTGTAGCCTTATTGACACAGAATCTAGTAAGCATCACTATTTGCATTCCAAGTGCTTTTACGCTATGTGATCGGGTTGTCTAATTACGCCAAACTACGCCGAGACATTACATACTGTGCGAATGCAATCGGAATGCATACCAGCATGTTTGACAGTTGCAGCTAGGCTGTCCGAATGAAATAAATCTGGACACACACAGCACACAAAGAAGCGCCAGGGATTTACATGTGCATATTAAGTATTACGATTTCTATGAATTTTATTAACGATTTATAAAGGTTTTTCAAGTACTTCATTCCCTGTGCACAAAAAATGCTCCTTTTTCCCAAATCAGGACAATGGTGTATATCTAAGAGAGCGCAAACGAATCGTAGCTTACTCGTATTTATTACAAGAGCCGTTGGTTTCGTGAGCGTAACTGTGTTCGGGGGTAGAGTCACCAGAACAGAGTAGTGTTGTCTGGCTAACCGCCAAAGAATGTCGGGGCTCTTTTAGACGCAAAATTTTCAGCAGGTAGGCCCTCAAACCACACGACGATCGAAGCTTTGATTTGTCAACACATCCTTGTGTCGAAACGTCGACATCTTCATCACCATCCTGGCTTGCGAAACGTCGCACAATTTCCTGATATTCCGTGTAGGCGTTCAACTTCCGGATAATTCGCAGACACCGTGTATCCAACTGCCTCTCCCGGTCTTCTCTTGGGCGGCAAACAAATGTCGTCGGCTCTAGATAAGCAGGCGAGGTAGGAGTCCTTTTCTCGGTTCCGAGTCGCTGTTCAGGTGGGGGTGGGGGCTCGACATCTTGTGTGCTTTGCACTTGAGGCTTCTTGGGAACTGATTGACTGGCAAGCTTGGAGCCAAGAACAGCTGTAAAAATGTCCCCGAACGACGCGTTCGCTCGGTCGGGAATGAAGTTGACCCCAGGAGATGCGGAAGAGGCGGGCAGTTGGGGTACCGCGGGAGTTCGGTTCCTTTGCGGGGCTGGGCGAGGAGTGCGAGGGGATGCGGCAGCAGATGGATCCGGTTTCCGGTATTCACCACCAAACCCCCGCCGAATGCTCCCACGTTTTGCCATGTAGGAATCAGGGTGAAAGCTGAAAAGTGTTAAGTAGACACCGATAATGGAGTGGTACTTTAATCGCACGGATATTATCGTCTCTACTTTGGAGTTACAAGCGTTGTATACTAACTTTTCATTTTCTACTTACAAAGTGTTCTAGGTGTTGGGTAACATTAACGTCTGCTGCTAATTATAGTTAATAAAGAAAAATTGGGAGCCGGGCACCCGATGAAGTTAAAAACGTCCTAAACTTTTACCTTACAACATGTAACAACAACAAGGAGGAATGATATACATTTTACCAACTTGGCACAGTGAAATATGTGGTTGTGTTCGAGGAAGTCAGTAAGTTAGAAGATTATCGACCTTTTCACAAGTTAGAACTTGCTAACGCCAAGCTGGTATTTTTCAACAAGTAAATCACCTCGTTTTTATCGACACAAGAACACATGACACGAGTAAATGCCAGCAATGTGATTTTACACCCGAATAATACCTGGTTATGGAATTACTTTTATTAAAAACTCAGAACGCATTCACTGACTGACGTTAAGACTGCGTTTAGAGAAAGTGTTATCATAACACACACAGCTGGTTTGACGCCTTGCATCATGTGTGTTTTTTAATCTAAAACTCTTAGCGCTAATTCATCGTGGGTACTATTCACACAAGCATTAATGAGAAACTGATTGAAAATACCAGCTGATGGTGTTTTTGGGGTGCAAACCGGTTACTTCTTCAAAAAGCAGTACAGCCCTGAAGGACATAAAACAAAGCTCAATGCATCACTGGTTATCAGGATAGGAATCCAAGCCACAAGTACCTGATCATGTCCAGTCTCAAAAGTTGTGGAAGGTTGAACCTCCCAAAAACGGTGAACCTTTTTAAGCTACATCTCAAGATGTCGGAATGAAGCATCCCGTAACTAGTAAACTCCTTAGACTCAGCGACTTGTGAAGAAGACAATCAGTCATTTCGTTCTTTTTTTACGTTCTCACGACTTCACATACATAAGCACACATCTTATACAATTCTGTTATTCTGAGATGAGTAGACGAGGGTCCCTCTTCTACAGAAATCGAGATTGAACAAGTATTTTGATATTTTACTTTAGAACCTAGCGTGGTTCTAAGAGAAGAGTTCTCTTATGATAGAGAGATGCTCGTTCAGCGATTGTTACAATACTCGATAGATTAGTCCTATCCTTCTGATTTTTGATTTAACAATAAATACGAACACTTCTAGGGTCCTAATGGCTCCTATCCAATACATTAATTTTTCAAATAATCCAAGCGGATCATAAAAAGGTGATGAAACAAAAAATGCTTGTGAGAATCAACCCCCCCCCCTCCCCGCCTGTGTAGTTCGATTTCGGGTTCCATTTAGCACTAAAGGGGGGGGGTTAATAAGCGTCAGCGGAGACACCAGGATTTACCAACTTAAGGCCTGTGATGTGGTCCCACGGCTTCATGTCCGAATCCTGGCTGGGGGAAATTCAAAGTGTCCAAAGACCTCAACAGCTACCCGCACCCACATTATTCCTTCGTTTTATAGACGTGCACACGCTCTTTTACGTAAACATCAGTGTGAAATCAGGCTCCATTGGGTTGTCACATTGAAAACAAAACTTGTTCTAAGGCAGTTCCTAATTCCCAGTAGTGTAAACAATTTGCCAACTTCTCGGTACTGAACCAAAGATATAGTAGAAACTAGGCACCATTGCCAATGGTGGTAAACTAATGTTCACAATATTAGAAATCTCAAAAAAAGACATAATTAATTCTCGCCACTTCTTGATCTTGATGAAGATCCTCATCTGAGAAGAACAGGAGGATGAAAATGTACTTGGGAAGGGCAGAATATGAAACACGTTAAATGTAATACACTCAATGTGAAATCCTCGGGGAAAACTGACCGATCGATCTTGGCGTACAGCAGATGCCGAGTAGGGGTTTGTTACGGCCATACATGCTTAATTGGCTTCTTCGGATAGATGAAGTACTAAACCCCGAGCTCAGAACAAGTTTCATCTCACAAAAAGTCACTAGTTCATGCAAGAAAGAACAGTGACGTGGTCAGAAACACCTCTCGTTGTGAGAGAATACGGCTGATTATATGTGTCCTATGCTAATTACAGAGGACCACGCATTAGCTCTAATCAGTATGCAGGGTTGTTATAAAAATTGTCTGCTCATGGCACGCGTTTCATTTTGACTCACAAATAGTTTTAAAAAACCGACTGGCTCATTTAAAGAATTTGCAAAATTTACCGATTTGGATTTGTGCATTCTACATACGAATAAAAGGCCGAAACAGCTGTCTGATTTCCTTTTTTGCCTGGCTTGTGACTGGCAACACTTTAAATCGAAGCTGGTTAAAGTTAGCAAAATTGCATACACATATTTCTCGCTTTATGATTAAAATCGGGCAATAATACTGTTTACAAATTAGGCACGAGTCTTTTAAAAGGAGCAGCTTGTATTTCCGTGCGTGAATGGGGAGAAAGTTGACGTTGGGATGTGGTTCCTGTGCAGTGGGCTAGAGCTCGCTGATAAGACTCAAAATAAAAGGAAGTGGCGTCTTCAGTGGTTAAGCCGGTCAGGTGAGAACAGCAACTTGATTGTGAATTTTCCTTCGGCGGTGTTGAAACAACCACATCCAATGCCGCTTAAATCAGCTTTCGGAGAATGAACTATTTTAAATGGTTTCACAAATTCCAAATCATCGATAATTCACTTCATGAAGACAAGCCGGTGACTCGCAGTTGTGGCGGCAGTTTGAGTAGATGCAGTCGTTTTATTCGAGTGACACTCATGCCTTTACTCCCGCTGTCAACAACGTAGAACTTGGTCTTTTCCGAGGTGAAAGAAGTTTACCACGCCGGTTCCAAGCGTCACGAATTGTTCTGTTTTGCCTCGAATTTTTTAGAACAGAGGTCCGCACTGACAACAACCATGCTAAAGGCACTTCTAATAGGCATTTGTTAACAGTTCCTCGTTTGTTTTATGCGCATCGCCTGGGCATAAGGTGAAGGAGAACGACAGCTTCATGAAGACAGATCCCTAATTGGAGACGTCATTCATCTGATCAGCGCCTTCGTCAATGGTACAAAATTCTTGTCATTCTCCCGGATAATTTAATTTCGAAATAAGCTGGATGCGTTAATGAGGAAAATGCTTTTATCGTTGAGACTTAATTTGCGATTCTTTTTGGCTTTTGTGGCTTAACTTTTCGAAATCCGTCAGATGGTACAAAAAGATAACTTTTCATGCATTAAACCCTAACGGTGTGGAAAATATTGTGGTACGTCTGACATTTATGTCCTCAAAATTTAGCAAATGGTCATTCTGGGTGTTGATGGCGTGATTCGCCTGCGTTCACAAATGTGTACGAATAAGTAGGTGGCCGAGAGCTTCATTTTCGAACAAAACCCGAAGGTTTTACGATGTTAATGGAGTAAAAATCTCCACAGGGCTTCAATTTGAAAGAGTCGCGTGTTAAGGCAGTTAAGCAAAAAAAAATAAAAATCTATTTAACCCACTTCAAATTAATTAAAATTACTCGACCAGTGATGATCAATACGGAAGCAGTTTATAAGCTTATAGTTTAATGAATAGTTGCTGTGGCTATTAGAGGCGAAATTAGCCACCTTAGCGTGTTAGCGAAAATACATTCATGCCAAGGTACTCAGACATTACCCGATGCTCACGTTGTGCAGCTTAACCCAAGTTGGCGGAAGGTGCAGAATAGTCCAACTTACAAAGTGATCGCGCCATAATCCATTGTTTCCACCACGTGGCCGGTCAATCAAGGACGTGAAGTGTACTCTCAAGCACACACGCACACACACGTACACGCTTTCACTTTGCCAAATTCGTCCGATTCGCCGTTAAAACGTCGTTTCCATCCTCCTCCTTTTTTTCTTTCTATCTCGCTCTCCTGCACTATGCTACAAGTGGACCTCCTTGCTTGTGCTGTTGTGTGCGGTGTGAATCTGGATTCCGAAAGTAGAAGTTGTACTTCTACGGGAGGCTTCGTGTTGCGTCTCGCTAGCTGCACGCCCGCCGTCAGCTGTTCTTGCGGCTCGTGCCGCGTCACTAGCATGCATGCGCGCACACACACTCGCCACTTTGAATGGTTCACGAATTCCATTGGTGCGGGCGAGGGACCAACCAGATCGGAAAAAGTTTGGTGTAAATCGAGCCGTTCAAAAAAAAAACGATAAACACCAATTGCTTTTTTCCTGTGTATGTCCACCCACCGGGTTAAACCTACGGCCAAGTTATCGGCCAAAACAGAGGGGGACGCATGCATCAGAGTTGTCTCGGAACGTCAATACTGCACTCGAGTTAAACTATACCAAACAAGCAATGTAGAACTAAAAGCATACAATGATAACAAAGTATTTCAAAACTGCATAACAGAAGTAACGATAACTTGTGCGTCGAAGTTTCATGTGATTATGATGGTTGTGTGGTTACAAATGGTCTTAGGAAAATTCTTCATGAATTGTTTTATTGTGGTAGAAGCCAAAATAACTCAACTTCGTCGTGAAACGCCCTAACCCTCTTTAAAACATGGGGTCAATGTTCGAAAAATCTCGTAATTGTGAGCATTCACTATGTCGGTTGCTTATGTAAACATTAAGCAATTCAATAAGTGCAAATTCGACGTTGTGGGAGTGAAAATCAGAATCTCTACTTCTGTCCTTCACTGAAGCATCCGGCTGTCTGGTCAGTTACGGTTGAGTGAACTTTTACTAGGTCCACCACTGAGTGGTGAAGGAAAGAATGAAATAAGTGCCAAGTTTGGCTGCATAAAAAAGAGCCAGTACACGCGCAATAATAGCTGCTGAAGTGGCATCAGTTTTGGCTTCCATGGAATTTATCTCCCAATCATAGCATTTTAATTGCGTCCTCGGCAGTAAATCAAGCAGGTACAAACATTAATCAATTTTAACTTAAATGCAATAATACAACATTATTCGTTTCAGGGTTAAAGCAATAAGACGGAAGGGTACTGCTTTTGCTAAGGAATAGCATTCTAGTTTTTCATATTAGTAAAACCATAGAAAATGCAGACGTTTAAAATATCAAAAATAGAATATATTGAGTGATTGCATCACATTTTTATGATAAATGAACCTCCATTATTTCTTATAGCTGTCCCTCCACGTTTTGAATTTCCCTCTTCGTGGAAACTGGGTGCTGTCTCAAGAATTAGTTTTTGATGCCTTGAACGGAACTAATTTTTTTCCATTTAAATTATTTTGCAGCGAATGAAACAACTGAAAATATGTAAGAGCAAGTTCAAGAGAATATGTTGTCTGTCTGTCTGTTGTCTGGACGAACTTAATGCCCGTAAAGAACTTCTCCACCTTTTTTGTGTTTGCCCTTTTTCATAAAGCGAAGTCGCGAGTTTTTACTGGAACTGCTGTAACCAGGTTGTGTATTTTCGGACAGATTAAGGACGCAACCCACTGGGATGTGTTTAAAGCTGCAAACCGAAATCTGCACACGACTTTGGGTGAAACTTAATTGTTAAATGGAAAATGATGCTATATTTCATTGTGATCATGTACTAATCGTTTTAATAGAACATATTCATTCATCATCAAGTACAAAAAAGGTTCGTGTTTTTAAGTAATTATATTCTAAATAGACTATTCAGTGCGAGGACTTACTCCAGTTCACGCGCCAAACAAACCATGAAAACGTGAAAACCATGGTGTTTTAGCAGGAGTTGGACATCGAGAAGTCATATTTATCAAACGCACAAAAGTTAGCCAAATCACTAATGTTTGCAGGTCGCATCGATTCATTTTAAAGGAGAATATTTCGTGCAGGTGAGGTCGTGCTCAGGAACCTCTCTAGAAAATGTAGTCAAAAGTTCATATTTGGAAGAAAATGCTCAAAGAATATAATTAAACCAAGAACTATCGGCGTTCAATGGTTTGGGTAGCCTCTAGGTGTGGTTATAGACCAATTTTTAGATTTCGCAACGGTTGTCGCATTATTGCCGAATTCGTGCATGTGATAAAATCAGCTTTCGAAGTGGGAAGCGATTTGTCCTGTCGCCTGCGTGCGTTGATGCTTCCAGGCATTTGCCACTGTGCTCACATCGAAATGAAAGAGCGCCAACTTTCATGGAATTATTTCAAAATCAGGTAATCAGCAGTCTTTTGAATGAAAGACACAGTTATGCTTATCTGAAATCTAATTCGACAAGTAACACTTCATCTCCTCCCAACGGATTAGGGCAAATATTAAACACGACTTGTCGAGGGTTTGGTTTCCCAGAAATCAACCACACGAAACTAAATCCAGCAATTCGACAGGGGCAATCGACTCTCTACTTATCTTTATAACCTATTTAAGCAATGCCCTGCTGATTTGCGCGTTGTTTTATGCAGTTTAGAGTTTGATGCTTGGATTAAACGTCTACTTATTAAGTTCCCGACTAGGAATGAATGTTGCATCCAGTTGTGCGCAATAAATGGTGTCAAGTCCAATTCACCTCTACTCACTTAAGAGACCTGGATCTTCGCGTAGATGGTAAAACTTGCCTTGTGGACATTTCACCAAGGCGAGAACGTTGTTTGCCAGTTGAAAATCAGCCAGATATTGATTACGGAAGCCAAATGTCACATACGAAAAGGCTGGATTAAAAATATTTTTTAAACATTTTTTTACAGTGTCTGACAGCATGCTATAGGAAAACCTAGCAGAAATTCGTTGTTACTTAGTGAATTTTTTTTACCTGAGAAATATGTCCTGGTTTTAATTGAGGTCAGTGAAGTGGTTCGAATTTGAAATAAAGTACTTTGACACAACAGAAGTGTCGATATTTACGGAAGCGCTGCTATCGAAGACTGGAGTAAAATGTGCTGGTTCCAAAAAAATCAACAGATGCAAAAACGCTCAATGCTGCAAGTTCCCTTGAATGTGTGACATTTTTGATGACAGTTTTCAAAAATAAATGGACGTAGTATGTTGTCTGATTTTGGCGTTAGTTTTATGACATTACCACCCACTTAATAGGCTATTTTGGATTCATAGCGTTCTTGTTGCGGAATTACTTGTTTGGACCATAAATGTTATCGAAATTAAAGTCAACACCCAGCAGACTATTTTGACCTATTATTCAATTGTAAAAAGTTTGTGGAAGGTTTAAGATATTTAAAGCTCGGACGCTCAGCACAGTGTTTAACTGCCTTTGAGAGCCGTCAATCACGAGGAGTTGCTTTTGTTCAGGTCATACTCCAGAGGCCTATAACTGGGGATTTTGCAAGTCTTCCGGTTCAAAGCATCATCATTTTATGAACACAGGATAATTTTAGAAGAAATTTAACAAACATGTTTCTGGTATTTGGCAATTGGTGCACACAACTTCATAGTTCGCGTTCTGCGAGTTAAGTCTATGCTCTGCTAGAAATATATGCACCAAACTGTTCAGTGAAGGTATTTTGGTATTGTTTGTTATTTTTTAATAAAAAACATAGCAAACTAAAGTCTACAATTGAACAAATCACACTCATTATTTCGCATTTTACACCATCAAAAGGGTGTAAAAGGCGTTTACGGAGGAATGACCGTCTGAATTGCAGTAGCACGACACACAATGCAGGCGGCACAGGATAGTAATGAGGAGCATTTTTGCCACTCTCCAAAAGATGTCATTTGAACGACCGAGATCGAGCGTGTCAAGGTTGGTGTAACCCATTTAATACTTTGGTATTCCTCTCACGCAATCCAGAAGGGCTGATAAATCGATACCATAAAAATTCTCATTTTGTTTCAAAGCATAGATGCAGTGTGGTGCTATCAAACTCAATTTGAAGGAAGCAACAATATAATGATCGCCTGCAGAAATGTCAAGCTTAGCGTGAGAGGGCATGCAGTCGGCTCAAAAATCGTACTTTTAGCCCACAGAGTTGTGCTGGTGACTATGACGTCAGTGTGCTCGTTTGCAAGGCACCTGCAGCCTATCCCGTTTGGTTGAACAGATCTTTTCCCACTTATGCTTGGTCACTGAGGTGACCTTTGCTCTGAGCTGCATAAATTTCGTTTTCCCACATTCGGTATTCTGAATTATTTGACAATGTAATACTGAATTTAAACCCAATTGAACATCATCCAGGAGCACAAAATCCAGAATTGAGACCTCTTAATGGCTGTCACATGTCTTATCTCTTGGTGCCCAAATACCCCGAAGTCTAAAGTACACTTAATTTTTAAATACCCAGAATTGGATCCCAATTAGTCGTAGATATTGATGTCCTTAAGTGTACAAAGAATATACCGTTTGAATCTCATTGGGGGCAAAAGGAAGATGTGAAATGATAGCCTTAAATAACATATTTTGACTAGACATGTTCACTTTCAGTCAAACGCCTTTTGTGAATGGTCCATTCTTGCGCTGTAAAGTCTTTTCATGAAACCTGTTGGATAGTTAGAAAATCGACAACTGTAAGTAAACATCTACTAGTTCGCTAACAAGGCGCAGGTTCATTTTTTGCCTTAAGACTTGCAAAAAAAGGCAAAGTGTGAGTCACTGTCAGTGAGCAAATGAGGTTAGATGTGGCAGGTGTAAAGCCACTGTTGGATCAGACGTTGGTGCGAGTCATCTTTTAATATTCCCTAAGAAAACTAAATTAGCAAAGCGATTTGTGACGTCGATTCACTCAGCTCTGTTCATTTGATTGCAACTCTGCAGTCACGTCGATCGTCGTTCACACCAACGTCTCATCACCAAGTATTATTTACTCAAATCATCGAGTTCATATATCCCAGCCATATATATATATATATATGGGCACGTCTAGGCATCCGTTTGACCTTCGCCTTAGCCCAGCTTGTACTCGAACCTTTGATTCATCCAATAAAGCCCTATCCTTCTCTTATTCTAAGAAGCCTTCAGCATGCCAAACAAGGATTTCAACTTTTAGCTTAGGAATTTGCATCAGCATACCGGGTAAAAAAGGTAACAAGGAATCATTTGGCAGCACTGCAGTCGGGGGCAGTGTTAACTTATAAGCTTTATCCTTGGATCTTCAGAAAGCTCTATAAATCTCTGTCTCCTTTCAGTCTTCTAGCACTAACTACAAGTAGTTTACTGTTTCATTCATCCACACTTGCTTATATTAGGCACATTCCCATCGTAAGGTAAAGTAGTGAGTCAGAAGTAAAGTTCTTATCGGGTTACACCCTTCAACTTTGGAATGGTAACCGCGTGAAATGAGTTACGCTTGGGGATGAGGCATGCAATTCAAGTGTGATCACAGAACTATCGACAAGGCGATTTCACTCGTAATTAGAAAATGAAATATAGGCGTCTACACAGTTTATTCGAGTGTCAACTGTTATATTCTATGACAAACAATCACATTAATCCAAACGCTATTCGAGCTACTCAGGTGTTTAATTACCGCAAATATCGAACGTCAGCCATTCCCTCGTTCAAGTAAAAGCTATTTTTTGCTGTAATAAATGAGGAGCATATTTTTAAGGCCAATCATAACCAACATGGCGAACTGGATGTTTTGACGGTGATAAAGCAGACAAGTAACAAACAAGTTGAATCATCCCAAAGACAACTGCTGCTGCTACTTCGGTGGCACATAAAGTCAACCAGTCGGATCGGTGAACGGCTGCCATCAATTTCAAAGTCAACAAGTTGTTGCCGAGGTAAAATTGCCGCACAGGCTGTTCACCGCATCCCATAGTAACGCGTGGTCACAAGCTTCGATCCGAAACAAAATTTCCCTTAAGAACTGAAATTCCATTCAATTGAAGCCACTGGGAATATCACGACAACGATTTTTGAGAATAAACAAAAGTCATAAACGTAATGATGAATAACTTGTTCATCAAATTTCTAAATTTTCAAAAAATGGACCACTGCAACTGGCCCAATGTATTTATCCGCTAAGACCTGCATCCGCTGTTCAGATTAGAACCACAAATGCACTGTTACATTCAACTGCATCCCATTAATTCCGTTTCGATTTTACACGAAAGGAGGTTAAATGTTTTTCCAGAAATTGCGATTCCGATTGACCCCCAAATTACTCACAAAGTTAGCCCCTGTAATCTACACGTAGTGTTCCCCTGATTTATTAGTGTTGATCGAATTTAATTGAATAGTTTTGTGTTGCACGCTGAGGCACTCACTAGCACACATTAGCCACCAATTTTACCGTTTCCAAAATAATGCCGAACAACAATGAAGGAGCTGGATTAGAGTTTTTTTTCAAATAAGAACAAAGTGTTTACCGAAAGAACAAGATACCGAACAAACAAGTGATAACATGTGTACAAATCATTGCATGAAATCTGATTAAAGATCAATATCTGAGCTATCGCTAATGTCCGCTGGGGAGGAAGACTTAATGTGAACACCGTCGAGCCACCTTTTCGATTGACCTGGGATGTCGCCATCAGGAGCATGTGGCAGTCTGCGTAATACCGCCCCAGGTTCCACGTCGAAATGGAATAAATCGTCCTCGTTGTCAGAGCAGTCGGTAGCGGTGCCTACTTCATCTCGCGCCTCTCCTTCTTCAATTTCAATCACACTAAGAGTGGTGGGACTGGCGACACCATTCCTCTGGCGCTCCTGCGGTTTCTTCAAATCGGTCTCGGCCTCGCCGAGGTAGGAGCGGATGATTTGAGTGGGACCCTTGGTTGCAGGACCCGCGACTGCAGAGAACCTCGTGAAATCGACGTTAATAGCGTCGTCCAAGGCCGCAAGGGCGGTTTCTTCAGCATTGTCCACAAACCCACCGTCCAAGTGGTAACTGGAAGGGTGTATGGAAGCGGATAGGCTGTTGCTTCGATTGCAAAGGGCCCGGGACGAGAGGTCAAGGCCTCTAAGATTAGCAGTCAAGTCGGTGACAATTCGATCGCTGTGGTGACGCTCGACCTCTGTGGTTCTGGGTTTTCTTCTATAATACCACCAAAGATTTAAGTAAATAGAAATATCTGACGATTGTTTTGCGGTTTAAACTAAAAGATAAGGCCGTGAGAGACTTAAGTAAATTCGAAAAGAGTCATATATCTTACCCAGAGCTACTAACTTCCAGGTCTAAAGGCCTTGTCAATACTCGAAATGTACAATTTTTGGCCTTAGCATGGCTTTAGCCCTTCAATGCGTACAAAATCGGTGTGATGTTGAACCAGTAACTTGATCATAATACATGATTAATTCGGCATCTATCATTTTATATTCAGTCATTTGCCACACAAACAATTTAGCTTACACCGCACCGGATAATCAAGGTGTAGCTGCCGAGAAAACCACAATCACTTATAGCGTGACAGGTATTGATCTACTGGGCCGCTAAATGTGATCACGCATCACATGAACTCGAAAGAAAAGATGCCGGTTTGTAGGGGAAAGGCGAACGGCACAACTCACATCCAAGCTTTAAAAAAACGGTTTTATTTTACTGAAGCTAGAACTGAGATAAACTGAAAACTGCTGAAATTCCCACAGGTCAAAGCTGTGAGTCATAAGCCATCATTATGCTCGAAAACGACAATTCAAGGCCATCTAAAGAATTGCAATTCGAAAATGATGTCAAAGATTCTTCAGACAATGAGCTCATCCTCGTGAAAAGTAGAATTGTCAGAACCAAACCCCTCATAAAATGACGAAAATGGCAATTACACATGCACTTGTTCAGAGCATATTTTGGCTAACACCCAGGCTTCTGCAAATCTAACTTTATTGACACAAGAAAGTCAACCGCATGAATTAAAGAAATGTTTTGCATGTAATCAGGATATTGTGAAGAAACAAAAAAAGACTTTAACAGTCTGGAAATGAACTACCTGTCTAACAACTTGAGGGATGGCATAGGAGTCGTTTTTTCAGTGAATTCTGTGAGCGATTCCGTTTCGTTGGAGTCATCAAACTAGAATCAAAAAAAGCGAATTTAGATCTGGTGAGAAATCGAATCAGTCGCAAATCTTGCTGTCTACGTGAAAGGCTTACACATCACAGCGGAATAACGCCTTGCCGTTCAGCGCGTTTTCTGTCATAAGACTAGATTTTAACTCGATATCGCCTAAACACGAGAGGTGACTGGAGAGTTAGCAAACCATCGTACGGATTTTGATGGTGTCGTTTCAGGGCACAAGACCACCATCCCAGATGCTTTCTGTAAAGCCAAAGCAACTCATCTACTTGAGCTTAAGCAGTTGAACCTGGAGTGAATTATGTTGTCGTGTCGTCCCCATTTTCACGGTGGGCATGATCATTCATACCCGCATTGTCTATCTGGCCATTCAGATGTTCGTACTGTTACTAATTCACCCCGACTGTATCAGTCATATCTTCACTTTAATACACGCACACACACACCACACTTTGGTTGAACTATCCAGCAAACGATTGTGCCTAGTCCTCTCTCGTCTTCTTCATCTTCGTGGGTAGCAGGGTAGCGTAAGCTGATCAGATTCAACGCAGTGGCTAGGACGTGGTTCAAAACCACATACCAGGGCCATGCAACAAACCCCCTAGGTGAATATCGGATCAGACAATCTCAACTACTCTGAGGCAGATTTGTGTAAATTTGATCTCGTAGATAGACGGAATGGTGAATGCATTTTTAGTTGAAACACCCAGGCGTTCGCTCCCACGTGACTGAGAAACTGTGACTGACCATTGTCCGATAAATTTGAGCGACTCCTGCTACATTTGCCGTACTGATAGTAAGCCGAAATCATATTACAGGCTTCCAAGCAGCTGCTTGACTGAAAATAGGTGAAGGCGGTAACGAAAACTCTAGGGCCATAATCGAATCCCATGCGTCCTACCGTCATGACTTAAATAGCGTCGGGAGTGACTACGTGGTTGCTTGAATCTGGCTTTGTTTAAAATTAAAGCTAAAAGAGGTTAACTCTAGGCGGCCTGCTTTACCGATGAGGGTTTCTCCTGAAGGCTATGCCACTGTCGATCTTGACTCAGCTGTGATCGCGACTCGGCAACACTGGTGTTTTGATCGGCTGAATCTAGAAACAACGGAAAGAAAACCTGGGTTACTGAAACATTTCTGTGGACGTCTCGCCATGCGATTGGTGTAGACGGCATGTTTACAGACTAATACACGGCATTTGCATAATTTAGGCCACCTGTCCCACAACGTTTTTCCAATTTTACCCTACTAGAATAATAAAAGTTGCACCATTTCACCGATGCACTGAAGGGACCTTAGGGGTCATGGAAGTTGAATTGGAGGTATAGAGGAATAGTATTTTTGTCCTTTGTATATTCTGGATCCTTATGAAGTAGAATCAGTCAGACCAGAATGAAACGCTTGTGCTGATTCTCGTCTACCAGCTCTGTTGGTGCACGTTCAGGTCACATGAATACTTCATCCCCGTGCAACTGCTACCTTCCACTCTGCGACTGAGCGCGTGCACCCATGAATACCTGCCCTTTGAAGGTTCGGGACTCACAGGTAATCACGACCAGCAATGTACACGCAGATGAGCGCACACCCAACACATGAAGTGAAGCACCCAATAAACAGCTGTGTTTCCGTCATCTACAGCCTTCTTGAATGGTCCCCAGGTTTCTGCGTAGCCGAACCGGGCCTTTTAAAAAGAGGAGACTACCGTGTGGATTCGAAATTTTAATGTGATCATCTGGTTCGCCAGGCATCACAAAAAGGTCCTGCCTTAGCATTTAGGTGGTTGATTACCTTTATTCCATAGGTGGAAAACGAAGGCGATGTTCAATCAATAAGTTTGCCTGCATTGTGTGAACGGACCTCAACAAGTGGCAGCCCCGGCGTGGGCTCGAGGCCCAATTCGCGTCTTTAACACATTAATGCGCCACTTCAAAAGAACAGGTTCGTGTTGAATTATAGTTACGAAGCCCATAAATAGGATCGACATAGCTGTGTCGGTCTAAATCAAATTTCCTTTTTCTTCATGGGACTTTCGGTACTTTAATCTCCAAAAGGCGATGCTTTTTCTTCATTTTCAAGGACTCCTAAGTGTAATTGAACTTAATGAATTTTTTTTATGAATAGGTTTGGTGCAAACGAAACAAATTAGATTATCACTTTCTATTGGGATGTGAGATAACGTTGAAACATATTCCACACACCTCGCATTGCTTCCTTTTGTACAAATTAGCACTCTACTTACCGTAAATTTTAATTGCATCCAGAATTTCGTTATATACTGAAATGAAATCAGACAAAATAAGGGTACATTAGGACAACCCAAACCGAGAAAGGAAACGCGTTGTGCATGGATGACTTACTTTGAGCAGCCTCTTCATCCAAATTGCTCACTAATGTACAAAAAGTAGCAAAAAAATACCAGTTAGTGTATAAAGCAATAAATATGGGCCAGATTATAATTACCGGATAAGTCCAGAATTTGATAAACATATCGTTAAAATGCAGGCATCGCCAAGCGATTTCTCTCATTGCATTCTAGTTTTAATCATTGTTTAGGAACGCTGCCGACATGATTTTAAAATTTAATATGCAGTGTTTATTTTAATAGATTTTTAGCAATTAAACCAGAAAATTACGGAACCACATTTAATACAAAGGATATAAACTAATAATTGGACTACAATATTTTCAATGAATCTTTAATGCACTATGCTTAGAGGTGTCTTCAAGCAGGGCTGTTCATAGGATACTATCCGAGTGACATGCTCTTAGGTAACCAGAGACCACGTCACATCTCAAATTTCAACGACCATGTTGTGGAAGCAAACATAGAAGGCGTTTACGGAAAGCCAAACTCTCCCTGGCCTGTAGCTAATTTGAAGTACCAAAAAGGCAGTCTTCAAGGGCGTAAAAGAATGTGCATAACCAGTGTCTAGCAATGTCAAAATAGAGTTGAGAAATTTTAAAGAAACATGCAAAAAGAGGTAATGACTAGGAAGGAAAATATCGTTCGCGGGTTATTTGGATGAGCATCCGAGAGTAGTTACAAAAATCGTTTACTTGACCGTTAGAACAACTTCTGATGAAAGAGACTATTTTGTACATCTTAGTGGCTTACACTACCTTCTATTATGTAAAAGCATCGATTCCTTTTGTCAGGTATTGCACCAACTAAATTGTTGAATAATGCTTCTCAAGTGGTGGAAACGTAGACATTTTGTCTGGAGAATTGATGGAAATCCACCAGAGATATACAAGTTATCTTGTGTGTAGGAAGTGGCTGCAAATAAAGATAGTGTTTTGATGGAACCTTGACTACGCTCCTTCCGCAATACACCCTAATTGAACACTGATTTTATGTTGAATACAGTTTGGAGCTGAGGTCTTTGCTGCAGTTTTAATGGCTCATTCTTTCCACTCGCTATAAATAACGCAGAAATCTGCAAATAAGTCATGCAATTTTGGTGAATATAATTAAAAAAAGGTGTTTCAAAAGCCGAAGATAAGGCTTTATCTCCACTGATACACTATTATCTGTTTGGTGTTGAGTGTTAAATAGTAGCCTACTTAATTGCCAGTGGATAATGCAAAGCTCAAGACAATTTTGCTTGTTTTTGCTAAAATACCCAAACAAGTAGCATTTCAACGTTAAAGCCTTTGATAAAAAATGTACAAGAAAGCAATGTAAGGAGCGTGGGTCGCATTTGGAAAACTATAAATATTTAAACTTTAGTGGAGAAAAGTATTTACATGACAAGACCAAAATCCGTGGACGCTATTTGTCGTAGTTATCGGTAAAAACAACAAACCTTATGGATTTTAAAGCGTGCAAAAAGGGAACCCATTTGTTACATGACAATGTTATGAAGGGAAAGTAAATAGCAAGATTAATGGTTATGTTTCGCCCAAAAGCACATCTGAGGATCGTGAAAGTCCCCATAGCTGGTGGATAGGTTGTCAACAAAACCAACGATTTGTGCTTTTAGTAGGCATTTTTTATCCAATTTAGTAATCATTTTTGGTGCTACCGCTTGTAGCCTAGACGAATTATAAGTAGACTTAAATGAACTGTCAATAAACAGACATTTTGCTACATTGTGTTTCATTTTCTGCGTTGACGTGGGCTTGTGACAGTTCGAAATGCGCGTAATTTACTTGTCTATTTCTAAGGCCAGTGTTAGAAAAATTGTGAGGACCTCATCAAAAACTTACCTCTTAAGTTTGTCTCGGATTTCCACTTGGCTAAAATATGAAATAAAGTTTCAAGTTATTTTTGACTTCGATGAGATAAATTATGGAAAATTCAAAGATATTCTAAGCCGAGGACCGGGTGATCATCACTGTCGTTCCACAACATCCACCTGGTTTCCGCTTAGAGATCATGTCTCATCCAATACTAACCACAAAGTGATCTCCAAACTTCGATATAAAATAGGAAGCTTAAACACGCGTTGTTGAAGGTCCCGTTTCAATCCATCAGTGTGTTGCCATAAAAAGTTCGGCGAAAATATTTCGCCTATAATCACAAGCAGTATTTACGCATGAATACTTCCTCAAAATCGCAGCTTATTTGATGCGCTTCTCTGCGTGACCTGCGTCAAGTTCCCTTCCAATGTCACCACTCCACGTCATCCGACACCCACATAATTACATGGGTTCTCCAAAGAAATACAAGCTTAATGCCTCGTTAGTTTGTGCATTGAACGCACATCCGTGTGACACAGTGTCTACCCGACCCTACAAACTCGTAAATAATCGCAGTACGACGCATTCCCCTTCCTTACTTTGACGCACATACGAGGAAGTGTTGTCACCGCGTAATTTTAAGTAAGATTCCAGTTTACATGCCACCATCAAGCCCCGGTAAAAGGACATTTGGGTATTTCCCGTTGACCAATGTTCAGCGTCAATGCACCCAGGAATCCTTCTAAGTTGTTTTTTCACCAAAACTCTGATTGTGAGATTTAGCGTTAATCACATCACCCAAACAATAGTGATGTCAATGGGAGTCCTAAATTCTATCTGTGTCATTTTGAAATACCTGCATCTCATCACCCGTAATTAAATTATCAGGCAATAAGTTCAATTGAACTGTGTTTTCTTCCAATAGGAGCCCACTATATTTGCTTAATTGCATGCCTTTTTTACACAGCTGAACACAAACTCACAACCCAAAGCTTCCTCACTCTGTCAGAATAGATTCGATGGAACAGACGAACAGTTAAAATAAGTTTAGCAGGTGTATATGTTCGATCCACCAAAGATTTATCGTGGTTCCCAACATCACAGACTTCAGGTGTAGAGACACTGAGGAAAGTCGACATACATGGGAATGGGGGTTGAGGCAGAGGAATTGGGGAGGGCTCGAACCCACCCTTCCACGACGCTGTACTACTGGTCGATGGGAAGTAGGCGGAGGTCCGAGAACCGCGATTATTGTTGTTGAAGTTTGACGAGCGGTATTGCCCCCTGTGGGCGTAGAGCATTGGTGGACACTCGTGGCCGTAACTACCTCTGCGTTGGCCTTCAAACCGCCATGGGGACAGCGGTGGGTACAACTCCGTGTGTGATCGACTGGACGGAATCGATCTTTCGCGAGGCCCATAGTAAAACCTATCTACAAAGAGACAGGCAAAATTTGCATCCTCGAGGCACACAGCTTAGGACTGTTCTAATTTAGTCGGCCGCAAATTGTAAGTAAGTGAGTTGGAGGGCATCCATTTGAATTGTGCGATGGGTAATTTTGTCAAAAGGAGGGAGTTTTTAAAAGCTGTTAGAGGTGAGAACATGATTTCCACTTTTTCAGTGTTGATGCAGCCAAAACATTCATGAAGTCATTTGGTTTGGACATCATTCCGCGGACTCTTTAGGGGCTGGGTAAAATAGTGCACGACGCAAAATCCCAAGGAATCTGAGACTTAAAGCTTACGGGTGATCGAGGGCGCTTGGGCGAAAATTACGTCGTTAGGTGTACTTGGAGCAGCAAATATCTATTAGCTTCCTAACACAAAAAAAGGTGGAAGGTTATTAAATGTTGCACTTCATTTTACATAAATCCACTTAGGTGCTAACTTAGGACGTTTGAGATTAATTAATTCGTTGACTACATTGAAAAATTAAATAGAGGTATCTCAAGTTATTAGCTGTTAACTTTTTTTGTGGATTTTAAGGTCTCCTGACTTTTGGACTTTGAAAGCAATAAAAAATATACTTGTTATCAGACAGGTTCGCTTCTATTATTCGCACTCCCAAGTGTGAAACGGTTGATACAGATCAAGAACAAATCAATGAGAACTTGTTTGTCCATACTCGCTATTATTGTTGATTTAGTGATATGAGAATAATTGCCTCAAGTTTATCAGCCCTTTTTATTTCTCTCGATGATTTAAGTAATGCAAGGCATTCGTTCTATTCACTTCCGGTCACAAAGCTATCAGTTACCGTTTTTTAAGTATGTAGGAATACGGATTTCTATGCTTACGAACTTGGTGTGAAGTATCTTTTGGGTTTTTAAAATGCCAGCGGTTGCAATATGAGCAGGTTAAGTAGCCAAGTCTTCAGAAATCATGGGTTTTTGATTAACACAAAGGGCTTCATTAGCGAGGTCGTTGGCAGGTCACTTAATTACGTCTGTGCAATTAGTAAAGGTGCTCAGTGTAATTTTAAACAAGATAATACGAAAAGCACGCCAGACTCCTGTTTTCATCATGTAGGACTAAATCGAGTTATGCTTTGAATGTAGTAAGATTGTAATGTTTAACATTAGAATTAAAGAGACCGACAGGATTGCATGAATTTAATCACTTTATTTGATCCGCTTAAATTCGACGATTGGTTTATGGTCACGTAGTACAATGTTAGCATTTATGTAGATGTTGATTAGTCTGGAAAATGCTGAACATAGAGCATTAGGAAGCATATATGCCTAATGCTCATCACGTAGGGAAAGCACTGACCACTAGTGACTTGTACAACAATAGACCACCGAGCCCAACCGTTTTAGTAATATCACAGCAGACAATAAAATTTGTCTAAAAGGTGAATGTAAGCTCACCCTGGTGCTGCCTCTTGAGCGCACTAAACGAGCGCTTCTTCCCCGCGTGCACCACAGCCTCCACGGAGGCGTCGTGGCCAGCGTTCGAGTTGTTTTTACGCAAATACGGCGACATGCCGTCTTGGTGGCGAGTGAAATGAAAGGACGATGGCGGCGGCGCCGGTGGTGGTGGTGGTCGCTTTCTCCCCAATCCCTCCATGTGCACGATGCGCGGGGTCACGTAGCCGGAGGAGGTGCTCTTGCTGTCCCCGCTAAGTGTCCTCGAGGATTCGCCGGGAGAGGCGGGTTTCTGGGGGGGTTCAGTGGGCAGGTAAGCTGGAATCCTGTGGATGGACTGTCGGCGGTTCACCGGGTAGTACATTGACACTGCCATTTTCGCAGGAGATGTGAACTTGAGGTGAAAGAAATGCAGATTGATTTGGAGCCCCGCTACAGTTTAGTGCATCCTAGGGTAACAATTCAGACCTCGATTGTGCTTCTTTCTATGTGTTCTACATTGCGGACGCATCAGCGCACACAAATGCATAATTACCACAGTTTTGTGGAGGGTTGCCGACACAAAACGATCAAGTTCGTGGTTTTAGGTGTGTGACGAGGCCACGTAAGTGAGTATTTGTTTTCCTTCGAACATTTAAACCTTCAAAAGTAACATACTTGAATATCAAGATAAATATTGAAAAACACAATGGGGAATGGATCTTATTTTTCATTTTTTTGCTATAGTCGCCCAAGAAAGAAATGATGACCCTAAAAAATGCATCGTATGCAATTCACCTCTGCAAATAAACATGATCTTAAGCCAAGAGGGACTGAAACTAGAGTGCAGCAGTTTTGAGCGTCATTTAATTAAATAATGTCCTTGAAACAAATACCGAAGGGCACTTGACACTAATTGTAGTAACTTTTATCCAGGGTTAAATGGGGCTCGGGTTCAATTGAATAGCCAGTGAAAAATACAATTTTCCTAAGCAAAATTAATTTTCCAATTTTATTGATTCCACAGAACTGCTCAGCAGAGAATCATTAGACAACTTTTTTTACCTCCTCATGCTTCACGGTTTCAGGATCTGGGCAAGACATGCTTGGGTAGGAATGAATTCCGCGATATTTGAAATAACTATTAGCTTTCCTTAGCTGTAAATATTCCACGTTGTACGGTAGGATCCGGTTTGGTATTGACCGTTTTTTTGAGCAAGTATTGCGCAACTTACGTTACTCTGATCAAACCTAAGTCCTTGTGTGTAGAACAGCCTCAATGAATGTTGTGTGTGGCGCTGTAAGCCCCGAGCGGAAAGTTACTGGCATGCGAATGAGAAAATCCTGTGCCAATTATCCAAATTAACATATTTTGAGGTTCACTTTTGCATTGAGCCATCGAGCCCACAGTAGATTTTAATATTTGGCATGATGGGTGACAGTGCGAAAGTGAAAAACAGTGGTTAGTTGTGAACCTTCTTAAAGAGGAACTCATTTAGAGACCATACTTCTGAAAAATGAGATATTCACTTTGATATTCAATTATAGAGACATCAGGACTTCTTATTACACTAATTTAAACAAAAAAATCGGAAAAACAAATTTCTTGACAGAGTATTACGCGTAAAACGCTGATTCGATAGACTCACAAAAGTTTGCCTGTGATATTGGGAGGGCAGCGTCGACACGAAGCTTGTTGCTTCTGGCTTAAAGACTGTCATTTTGTCGTATGTAGCCGAAGAAGTTTTAATGCATGTGATTCCGTCCCTCAAATTAATGCCTTTATGACCTTTCAAACCGGAGGCGATTGCTGCCAATTATCATAGGTTTATACCATGAATCTGTCTCAGCCAATGGTACACCGAGGATTTGAGACAAAATCCACCAACAGGCCTGCTCTTCGGCAAACGAAAAACGGCAAAAACTGTTTTTGCTTATTATTCAACATAAAACCGTCTTAGATAAGAGCCATTTTAGTTAACTTGGGAGAGATTAATACGGCAGTCAAAAATGATTATTCACTTAGAAAACGATTTGCAGGCTGATGTCTCTAACGATCGGTTAAATCACTTTCAAGGGGCCCAACACAACTTATTATTGAATCATCATTCGAACGCTTTAAATCAAGGTTGCTGGGTAATGATTTCTTAAAAAGCATTGATATGCTAGATTCTCAAGATCCCTGCGAGTTATGAATTGAATTAAATTTTCGAAGAGAGCAGATGAAAATACAGAAGTGCTGTATCGAGGAAAAGCATTTGTGCTGGTGCCATTTAGCACCATTTCAAGCAGATCCTGAGGTTCAACGCAATCATGTTTTCCCAAGTAGTGCTTTCGGTCTCTCTTTCTCTCAGTTAATACTTGTTTTGTAGGTTGCTGCATGAACAATTCCTTAATAACCCTCTTCCTAAACATCCCATTGAATTTGCTGCAGAAAAAAGAAGGTAGTGTCTGACCATGAATCCTGTTTTAAGAATTTTGAAATTTCGATTGAACTATTCCACAACGGCATGGCGACTCACAGTCTGCGCAGCAGTGACTACGCGTTTGCATAGTTCTAAGACTAGCACGGAAAAAATTACTGAGAAAAAAGCAGCTTTGTCCTGGTAAATAAGGAAACAGTAAAGGTCAAACATGTACTGTGGCTTCCTCAATTATTAACCTCAAGTCACGTGCGTACTTTAGTGTGACTTCCAGACAAGAAAGTAAAAACCTTGACTTCCACGAACTAACTCTCTTGACTAAAATCTAGCATTTCTTAAATACAATCCGACTTCCCGTCAGCCAATCTCTTGAACAGAAGTTCTACTGCGTCATTGCTTGCTTTGACTAAAGATGACTGACAGGTTCCACTGACCCGTATCAATAAAGTTGGCAAACAAAAAAATTATCGAAAACTCACATTATCGTCGCGATGAAGTAGGCATGCAAGCTTGGGTGGTGCAGATGTGCTGCTCGGCTTTGCAAGAATTTTTTCGATAGGATACCGTATGTCTTCGGTTTGTGTATGCGCGCGTGCACACACACTCGAGCTCAGCCAATCCTCTGGCGTTGACCTTGGCAGGCGATACGCCTTTGCGGGCTTCCTGAGACTACGCAAATTTGCTGCAGCCTGATTGGCTAATTGAACCTTGTCCATCTGATTGGAATTCGATCAATGTGTTGACATCTTTGACAATTTAATTAAAGTTGTGGTTCGTGCTTGAGCGCCGGAGGTTTCTTGCAACTGCACACCCACAACGCACCAGTAACGGTAAAACGACGTGACGATGCGCGATAACACCAAAACGCGGAATCATATTTGATGGCTTTATTTACCGGGTTTTGGAGTCAGTCCATGGGGATAGTTGGTAGCATCATCGAAGACAGCTTAGCTTAAGTATTTTGATATCCATGTGATTTTCTAATTAGTCACATAGTGCAAGCTGTGTGAAAAGTATCTAAGAGGTATGCGTCCTCCTCTTAGATAAACCGATCGAATAATTTAGTCAGCTATTTGTTTTTTTTTGTAATGATGCTGACAACTTTTCGATCCACTCAATCGAGAATGCTGGTTCAGAGTTTATCGTTCACAAAGGGTAAAGCAGATTCTTGACTTCTTCGGATTTAAATCTTCTACCATATTCCTTTGTTCGTGCGTATTCCTGCGTCAAATTACGAATAATCTCAACTCGACTCATACATCACCTGTCATCAACACTTACGATCCACCGGTAATCCTATCTTTGCCGCTGGAGATTAAAACTATGCATAATTTCAAAAAGTTACAAGGCTACCTATTATCTAAAGGCATGTACTAACGAATTGCAAAGTAAAATTACTGGATTTGTGAAAAACTAATTCTAAGAGGTTAGAATAGAGCAGGAAATTAAAAAAGAGCACTTTGTCGTAGATGTGGCACTCTCGTGCTTAATTTGTCCTCTACTAAATTTGAACCAAATATCTTTTTCCATCCCTTAGTGAAGCAGACTTAGTGGAACTAGTCGAATCCTATTCCGATTATTAATTCGATCAATGCGATAACTTGCTTGGATTAGTCTTTCAGTCTACTTGATTCGACGAAGGGATGAAAAAGGAATCTACCTAAATGAACCCCATG
The DNA here is from genome assembly GCA_900604375.1 of Mesocestoides corti. NCBI lineage: Eukaryota > Metazoa > Platyhelminthes > Cestoda > Cyclophyllidea > Mesocestoididae > Mesocestoides > Mesocestoides corti. Next base: position 78,020 of record UXSR01005441.1, read on the forward strand.
TCATGGTCCCACAGATCACATGCCAGATTCGTCACTTAAGCATCTAATTAGTCGCGTCAACACCCAAAAGACTTTTTACGCGTATTTGATTTCTTTTGAGCTAACGTCACATGATTCGGCGATCAGCCTACGCAGACTGTATCAAGAAGATTCCCATGTATGGGATGAAGTATGCACAATACCCACGTCCCCGAAGTAGCTATCAAAGTCTATTTCTTGTCCCTCAGCGTCGCTCACAGGACAATCGAGATGTAAAAGGAGCAGGAAACAAATTGCTACAGTGCGCGAGTTTGCTAGTAGTGTGCGCAGGGAAAATGATACATTGAATTATTTATGAAGTGCTCAGTGTCTTCTAACGGAGCCAAGTAATCGGAAACCTGTATCGATTTTGGAGCAGAATTTATCTCTTTTTCAATTTCGTCAGCGTTCCGAGTAGATTCTGGCAGCAGTTTAAAAACCGGCAGTTCATTGTCAGGAGGTACTCGACGACAGGTTTTCGACCTGATGACTTCCTCGCCTTATTTTTCAGAGTCCAAATGACATCATTTTAGAAACTTCATTTTCCTTGTAGCCTACATCCCGACCACATCTCCGTTAATCAGCTTACTTTTCTGTAAGATGTCCCTCATGCTTATTCAGCCAGGTGGCATTAGAAATCTTATTTATGTTCTTCACAACACCTGACGAATGTGTGGTGGGTCAGTTACATTCTGATGGGCATTTAATCACTGCTTGCTACTGATGCTGAAGATGGCCATATCTTCACAACCGAATCGCACAATGAGGTCAAGTGTACAGCGACATTATTTGAAAATCGGGCTGTGAAGTATCGATACCACATGGCAAAAACACGTATTTTTGCTCTGAAAGTTCACCGACACAGCTTCCATTTTGCAGCATGTTTCATCTCACTCTGTCCTGATTCATGTTTACACTACCATATTTGGTAAGGGAATTTACCATAAGTATCTTCAAAGAATAGAGCTTGAAGAGAAGTTGTTGAGGGCCCCGGCATGTTGTCTTGAACCATGCCGGGGCCAATGCGATTATCTCGGCCCAATGCGTTACCCTG
>UXSR01005442.1:0-79130 GCA_900604375.1 Mesocestoides corti
AATTCCTGTTTGTGCTTCGCCTCGCGCACATTTTAGAGACACTGATCATGAAATCCTGGGAGACTTAGAGGAGACTACTAACCTCCTGAAAGAACAGCGCCAAGCAAGCGATGTGGAGGTGGCGCCGAAAAAGAAATTGCTTTACCGGATGTACTCGTTTGGACGACAAGTCAGTACCCAGAATCCGGACGACGTGACCCGAGTTTTGGCCAGTTCCATAAAGGGCGGTCGATTTTACCACGGCGAGAGGAAGACAGCTCCAACGAAACACAGCTTGCACACTATTGAAGAGGTTGAACGTCGCAACATCACAATCGTCGGCTTCTCTCCGTCGGACCACCGCAGAAAGGACTACCATCTGGTGGACTCGTTGACAAGGCTGCCGCAAATACCGACAACCGAGGTTACTAGACACCGCAGAACGCCGGAGGCGCCGACAAGCGCAACTCAACGTCTGGCTTTGAAACCCGATTCAAGACCGAAGCCGACGCTATGGAAACGCTACACATTTTCCGACAATGTCGATGTTGTTGAAGCCCCACGTCATTACAAAGACACCGCCGCATACCGAAAGGGTAGAACTCCCCACGTGGCATCGCACGGCTACCCTCTCACCGAGGAGGAGATTCAGGCGGTGGAAAAGTTCGTCCCGACGCTTACGCGTCAGCCCAAGGTTACCTGCGAACCGTACAAGGCCATGAGAACTCGACTGACGTCGTCTGTCAGAAAAACCACCACCACCACCACCGCCACGACCACAACCAGCGCTGCTACCACGACGACAAAAGCCACCACAATGAATACAGGTGGGACACAACAGAAATCCAGTACCGTGGACCAGGACATAGCTAGTGCTCTCTTCAAAGACGCCAGCGCAATGCGCTTCCTGAGGCGCAACCCCGGCGCGGTTTTGGAACAGCTGAGACAGAACCTGCGACCTGGCACACTCGCGCAGTTACTGGACGATGTGATGCACGACGCGGTGGGCAAGAAATCGAGGAAGATTTTCATCCAGGCCTTGCAAAGAGCCGCCGATGGAGAGAAGGAGTCGAACAGGCTGTTCAAAAAGTCTCCACGGGTGTAAGTTGTTCCTCCACTGGATGTTAAGTCTGTTCCCTCGCTCTCCCACTGCACATTAAACGCGCTTCCCGTATTGACGCAGGGTGCAAACCCCAAGTTTCGGTGGAAAACCCGTGTGCCGTCCGTCCAATGTTCCATCGCAGGACTGGCAACGACTCGCGAAGTCGCAGGCCACCGTGCACGAAAAGATGTCCACATCGGGCGGCGAGAAACCCCATTGTAGAGCTCACGAGCTCAGTCGTAACGGCTACGGACGTGTCGCACAAGGCTACGGCAACTACTTCTCCCGTCTCAATATCCTGGAGCACGTGCAAAGGGCCGACCACATACGAGGTAAGCGGCAAGTCACTTGCGCATAACCAAACACATAAGCCGCGGTACACACTGTGTAAAATGGTTTTGATACGACCCAGTGGGTCTAGAAATGTAATAGAAAATGAAGCAAGAATGGTACGATCAGATAGGGGCGCACTGCACTGATTTTAATTTGTAGAAGTCCTAATGAATCTTGTTAATGTTTTAGCCCACGAACGAATACAGAACTCAATTTCAGAATGGTAAGTCAGTAATCTAGCGATGCTATCCAGTTCTAAATTAACGAATGGTGCACAGTTCGATTTACCACGACAAGACATTACCGCACAACTGCTATTCATAAGCAAGATGTTATGATCATAATGCGAGTCGATAGATGCACTCCAGGTAAAGTACTACGTGAACTCCACTAAAAATATAACAACACTGGCAAAGAATAAAACTGAACCCAAGTTTCGATTAAAAAAATATTCAGTGTCACGGGGCTAAGTAGCAGAAAAATGGGGTCGGCAAAAAGCAAAAAGGGAGATTTCTTCGCAACAATCAGTTAAGTGAGTGGGGCTACGCTTTTCGTAACTTCTCCGAAAATGCCTCAAAAAGTTCCAAGGAGTGTTGTTCCGCCCGACGTGCAGCTGTCAGTTCAGAGGCTTTACTTTTCAGAAGACGAAGAAGCCGTGACGACTCTGCAACTAGAACTTCACGATATTGTTTGTGTAACTCATATATGTGGGCATTTGTATCCGCTTCGGGATTTCCAGATGGTCTCCTGAGAACAGTAAAACTAAATCCAGATTACCAAGGGCGATCCACAATGCACGTCTTATTAATAGTTTTGAGAGCATCCCCTTTGCTCGAAACGTCCCTCTCCTCGATTAATCTCGCAACTTGTTCCAACACAATTTAAAAACACAAATTCGAATGTACCATCACGTTGCGTTTAAACTCTTTGACAGATTTACCAATTTCATGGTCGAACCATTCTGAATCTAGAGCCCGAACTTTTCCACAGAACTTAGACATTTTCTCTCTAAGGGGATAATAAAAAAAGGATTTCATACACAAAGTAAATTGAGAGTGTATCTATCATTTTTTCTACAGCATTGAGAAGTTGTTCGCCGGTGGTTAAAGCCGATGCTCCCATACTTCGAAATCAACCAAACCAAATCCACAAGGACAAAATTCAAATGACGCGGCATGAAGGACAGTTGGATTTGTTGTTACGAACAAATACTTTCAATAAATTAAATATGCAATTTCGCATATTTGCCTACAATAAACTTTCATTTAAAATGAAAACTTCAAATTAAACCGTTATGAATGTGTCTCGAACTTTGAATACTGACATATGCATTTATTCTGAAAGTCAATCCAGCTCAAATTCAAATGATCATGACAAAACGGATATTATGGCTTATGCTTCTACACCGTGTAAAGTTGCTACCACCTAATTCCCGTTTCTATTTAGCACATATATATTTATCTAGACCGCCAAGTTTGAATTCGTTCTGATCACGATATTTTAATATACGATTGTAAAAATTTGTCGTTAAATAACATGTTTAACACAATTATTAGCCTAGTATTCAGTAGAAGTCTGCATCTGCGTATTTTGTCTAACTCTAAAACCTAAAAAATAGAAGTGCTGATATACTCATTCCATAAAAACATGCACACTTATGCAGGGGCCCCTAAATAAAATTCTCTTAAATTTTTGTTTCTTAAGCATCAATTATTTGAAACCAACAATTCCTAGCATTGTGCCACAAATAAAGTCCAAGTCATTTTTTTAAAATTTCTTTAATGATTTTGTCTTTTTTACGAAGATTTCACAATAGCATCTCTTTTTTACATGCTGTATTGAACTAGAAAAGCATTTATTTTCAACATTTAAGAGTAATTTTTTCTGCGTAATCAACAATGAATTTCATCTCTTAGCAATCTGTTTATATCTCATTAAATATCCTCCCCACGGAGGCTCCAAATGAAGTCAGGCTATTCATCCTAAAACAGACCTTTTTTGTCGCGTCCATCTTTCTTATATTAGGCCCTTTGATTTATTTCTTTTTTTCTTTATGGGCGAACAAGATATTTACAGGAGCTGGTAAGCTCCCTCAAAAATGGTCAGACCGCCAACTCGATTCAATTCGATAATTAGGCGTAGATGAAAACATAGAATTCAGAGCGGCAAATTTCAAGTAACATGCTCTTTAAACGCTAATTAAATATTGGCTACATGTGAAATATCCCTTCAACCAAACATCTTAATATGCAGGCATAATGTCAGAGTGCACATCAATGGCAAATAATCTTGCCAATAATTCTTTACTAAATAAACAATTAAAGCATTCAAGTTGGTCCAAAGATTTCTTCACAATACGAAATTATTGGTACGAAATTACAACACTACATTCTGGAAAAATTATCACTTGATTTTAAATCGGACAGTTATTTGCTCTGATTTCAGGAAACGTTCTAGGACATAAAATCCATTGGCGTATGGTGTGTGCGAGTCACGCCACGCTAACGGTATTATCTAGGAGACGACAAATTTCGAATTTAAATAATCACTTATTGTGTAAGTGGAGTCAAAACGAAATATTTTGCCAATTTCTGCTATTTAAAATAGTTATCGATCAAAATTATTTGCTCAGTGGTTCTAAAACAGTATTCCATGATATTTTGTGCGAAAAGTTTCTGCATGGTTGTTTTGGTACTACAGGCAAGTCTATCTTGCCTAACGGATATCTTAAACAAAATCAGATATTTTAATTTTATCATTCCAGTCATTTGTATACGGGTTACTTATTAACCACTATAATATCCTATTAATCAGTTTTTAAAACATTTATGCAGATTTATACAGCATGCTTCCAACAACGTAAGCTTGTAAAGCGTTACTGTGTCCTTTCATCATAATTATGTTATAAATATTTTAAAGGATAACCTAGATATTGAAAAGAAATTGTGGCGCTTGCTAATTAAATTGAACACATTGCTTTCTATGCAGACAAAAAAAATATATTTGCTATTTAGGGAAATATGTGGATAGCAGTTTTCGGTTCGAAAACTTTATAAAAATTGTGTTTTAGTAAATGTTGGGACTTTTAAACCGTTAATCAACCTAATTGTGTTTTTTATAATAATTAAAAATGTAGAAAATTTAATTTAGTACGTGACATTATAATAGGGCACATTTTGTGTCGCGGATTCTTTTATGAAATGGGAAACACTTTGGAATATCTGATATATTTGAAATGAATGGCTCTTTTACTGTTTCTAATCCTCAAACATCTGTATGATTTTTTCATCGTTTAATGATTTTTTGTTTATTATTTAATAAAAAACCAGCTCAAATATTTAGTTGAATTCTTGAACAAGATGTAGCAATTTGTGCATGCTTTGTCTGAATCCGATGCAATTTTCTGATTGGGCACTACTTTCATCGCATTTCCGCCTATTTTTCACACTGCTGCAAAATGTTGGAGTATGTAAAGAAGTTTGAGGCTTATATGAAAAGTGGCTCGAGACATCCTATTTATCCTTGGACAGTCACCTCAAGGATTCGTCAGTTTCCATACGCGTGGTATTACCAGAATAACACCTTTGTGAGGTATTACGCTATAATCCTGCCCGTGTGTTCCCCTTTCGCTATTTATCTTCTGTACAAATTCCACTTCATCAAAAAGAAGTTGACGCACAACTACAACCCATTTGACCCCAATGAAATTCCAATTCACAAGATTGGACACCATTAAATATTCTCCTGCAGCTTAGTTACATTTTTGTCATTTCATCTGTTTAGAATAGAATCCGTTTGTAGAGGCTCCGTTTTTTGAGTATTTGGTTTTTTGGTATTAGACCATTTATTCTACGACATATTTCACCGAGTGTTTAAGTTACATTTTTCGGCACTGATGTGACAACTTACACCCTATTACTTAAAACTTCTAGTGGGAATCAGCGAAATATAATTATGCGAGAATTTTAGGAGTGGCAGTAAGTATAGAGGTGTAAATACTATTCAAGACAACGTTTATGGGGTTATCAAGGAGTGGTGGGAATTGTATTTTGCCATGTACGGATTATTTTTGAGACAATGGAGGTTAGAGACAGTTTCGCGTGACCATTAGCATCTCTTATTGCTTTTAAGCCATCAACTTACAAATTCTTGGCACCTTTGCCTTGGTCGCTGTTAATTCTACCCACCAACGTTTTGTGAAGTTGAAGATAGTCGTAGTGCACCAGGATCGTCGCTGATTTTTAGATACCCCTGAATCCGGGACTATTTCAGCTCGCTTGCCGAACGCCTCATTTCGCCTAGTCTAGTTCCTGTTAGGTTTATGGCTACGGCTTTCCAGGGCTCTTCCAAATTCATAACTCGTGCCGTTACTTTTCTACTCGCATCAAGTACGTCGAATTCGTTAGATTTGAACTGTGCAGTTAACTGATTCTCTGCCAAACTTCCTGCTGCAAAACTTGCATTGGCGACGCGTAGATTCTTCTGGTTGCTATACGCTCACCCACCAACCTCTTCCCTGCTTTGTATGATAGTCTTTGTGGTTCAGGTGCCTCCATACGACTTTTTCCTAACTCGAATGATTCAATGATCCCACTTGTCATGCGCAGATTGCTATGTTGACATTCTATGGCATACTAACTCTAGCCAACCGAGCTATTGCATCAGGCCACGCAGTTTCTACCCATTTCCCACCAATACTACTCAAATATGGCTCAAAATGGACACATGTGCTTGTTTTTTTATAACAAAAAACCGCGATTATAACCACCCATCAGTTGTAGATGAGTGGGTGGATGAGCACAAGTAGGGGACTTTGGTCAGTGCTAGTGGTCTTAATGAAGATTATGAAAGCCCTGGAGAATATTTTCGATCAGTTTAATCTCGCCCGCGCTGACCAGCGCGTGAAATGCCTCTGTCAGTGGCCACTTGAAGGCGGCCTTGGGTGTGGACAGGGTGTGGGAGAGTTTACGAGTGGCCGCGACGTAGAGCAGTGCAGTGGTGAATTCTGGCGTGGGGCAGACACTCAGGCCGGCGGTCTGGATTACGCGATTCTTCCGACGACAGTCATCCCAAGTGGAACTAAGCAGACACGTCATGAGGTAGGATTGGACCAGGGTGGCTGGCGTAAGTATGAAGAAGTTCGACATCTGGATTAGGTTGGTGACAAAGTCGGAGAGCTGAGTAGATCTAAGGAGAAAGAGGTTGTGTCTGACCCTGGTTCGCGCGAACACACACACCGCATTCAGAATGAGAAGGTACCTAGCCCCAGCGAATATCCTGTCCGGTAGAGAACTAAGAAAGGCGCAATTGGACCATCGACAGCCATGGATGAGGTGAAGGATGGTCAGAAGTGGCAGCGGAGGGTGTTCGTGCATGTCGATGGTCCTATTTCCGTGGAGGTGAGCCCACCGCGATGACAAGACGGTCTCAAAGTAGGCTGAAGCAATGCGCATCGCGGAGGCGTCGACTGGCACGCGCTGCGCAGCCGTTCCCAGGATCTCCTGTTCAACGGCGGTCGACGGGGCTGATAGCTGGAGGTGCCAGGGTTGCTGGAACATGTCGAAACCCTGGAACAGACAGTCCTGACCCACCGGCTGCAAACGACTAGTCTGAGACCCGGCGGTTAGAAGGAATGTGTGAACGCACGATCTGCAAAGTATGGGAAGAGGTGTCAACGAGATGTCAGGAGGCACACATAAGGGGAAAACGTTGTTTAAGAGTTACGCCAAATTGAGTTCAGCTCAAACGAGAGGCAAACTCACTTGAACTCCTCCAACGCTAATCCGGTGTCAGAGGAAACGCACGAAGCTATCACATGAAAAATACGCTCATCTGGCCTCGGCGATGTCTTCACCAGGAGTCCAATCAACGCCGCCCACACCACGTGGCCCCAGTGCGTCCGGTTACCGCGTCTGAAGAGCGTCGGTGCCAACCTGGCCGCCATGTGGACGAGGTGCACGGCACACGTGGACTGACAGCAGGCGTTTGCAGGAAAAGGGTTCGACTGAAACGGACACCATCCGGCCTGCCTAGCCCAGTGTTGTCTATTCGAACCAAACCTAATTACCAAGAAAGATGATGGATTGTGAAGAAATACACGTTTGCAAGCACAAACGAGGGGTAGTTTAATTAAGTACGTGTGTGCGCCACTTGGTTAAATGACCGTCCATCATCCGGAACGATTCCGCGTGGAACAGAACATGACCAGTCTAGGTCGTCGACACCGCAGGCAGTGAAGGTTCTACACGTCAACGAGTTCTATAAAAATTCGACACGTGGAGCGTGCAAACATGACTTGTTGGGCGCGGCGTGGAGTCATAATACAATTCCAGAAATCTTTGATGCGATTCACCACAGTGCGATGTGGTTGGTGTTGGTTCAGCACAAACAAGAACCATGAGCGTTTTCGAACAGCGTTATCGCAGACAATCAGCGTTTTAAACATCATTACAAAATTGGCGAGTAGAGATGGGATTTGCTAGAAAAAATTTGACTCAATTAGTGTGTAACCCAAACAATGAGCCATTGAACGGATCAAGGATTACCAGCTGTTGCGTGTATGTGATACTACAAATAACTGCAGTGTGACCTCACTCACAGTTAGTTGTCGACGCTCCGATCTAACAATGGCCTTCGTATGGGTGCTACCGACATTAATACGTCATACAGAACGATGCCAATCACCTGTGACCATACAATCTCAAAAAAACGTTACTTTTAAACCAACAAAATTTATAAACTCTGTCGAAACTGTGCGTGTTAGCACATAAAACGTGACAACAGAAATTTATTGTCGATCTAAAAGTCATTTTACCGGACAACTGCTAGCATGAACAAGCCGTTTCTGTGATTTAGTTTCTGTTTAACATATTAAAGCCACCAAAATCAGTAAGAATTATTAGGAGTAAATGAGACAAACTGGTAAGGCGCTTCACGACCACTTCTGTGATAAAAAGCAAACAATAATGTCTCACCCAAAAGCGAAGACCCACAACACGATCAACTGCTCCCAAACCGGCAATACCCTGTCCGCGGTACTGAGTGAGCGTAAGTCGAAACGAAGTGTCCAATGAACGATCTCCCTAATGAGACACCAAGCAGCTTGATCTTCGGCATAGGTAATGGAAAAGGCTACGAAAATGATGTGCGGCAAATGCCACTTGATAAGCCGCGGCACCAGGTGAACATTGCCAGCAATTGTGATGAGGAGGGCACAAGTATCACTCCTGTAGTCACGCCAGCCATCGGCCCTTCGTGAGAGCGCAGGAAGAGCAGTATGAAACACCACCTTCAAGATGCTGCGACTACCATCACGGATGCACTGTGTCTTCCCCGCCTGCACAAGTAGGCTGCAAAGACGAACAAGAGAAGTGAAACAGGCTCTGAGTGGAAGCGTCTTGTGTCCACCTACAATGCACAATCGAGTGTCGTACGCAGGATCGGCGTTTGCAGGAAAATAAGGCACAACGTACCTTTCTCTTGACGGCGTGGTTGCCGGTCATGACTTAGCAAGTGGTGGAGAGAGAGAAGGGAGGCTGAAAGTGTTAATGACGTTGTTCGATCAACGAAATCCAATGCTCCCTCGACTGAACCAGCCAGCTGAGTGATCAAGTCGACTGCCTTTTTGAATTGAGATAATGCGAGGTACGAATCACTATGTTTGGTGGAAGCGTTCAAGCCAAATATCCGCAGGTGAGGCAGAATCAGGTTGGAAAATGCCGTCTCATTATTCAGAAATTCCAACCGGAACGATCTAGATAACGGTGAAGGTAGACGCCGGGCTTACGTGTCATAGAACAAATTCAAGGCGGTTTTCTGGGCGAATGGACGGTGTAGTGGGCCCCCAATTTCAGCTAAACGCGATAGAATTTTGACTAAAACAGTTGTTTGCACTGGGCGACTGGGCAGGCAACGAGTAATCTCGAATACATGGACGAGAAATCTTGAGAATAAATCAAGAATATCAGGTTCACTCCAAATTGCATCTTTGAGTGCAACAGAGGAGACCTTGTGAACCACGTCGAAGCATGGGGCCGCAACATTGTCCCAATTAGCTCTACAGATGTTAGGAACAGGTATTTTGTTTAAACTTACTTGTGAGCATACTCGGTAAGGATGCGAAAAAATTCTTTTAGAGCAAATCCTTTAAGGTAGCATAATATAACTTCAAGGGAATTTAAGTGCCAGCATTCTAAACTCTGCAGAATTTCATTTGAAGCTAAGCATTTTAAGCTCTCCGGTGGCATCAAGTGAGCTGGTGTTTTCCTGTAAAGTTACCGGAATTAAAATAGAAAAATAACGCCAAACGGAAGTTTGGTTCAAAAATATCTGAAACCATGAGTAGGTAGAAAACTGTCTTTATATGAAACAAATGAAAATACACAATCCATAAGGTAGTCCAACAAAAAAAATGCAAACTAAGTTACCATGTTTGAATAACGCTTCAAGTACGGGAGTAAAATAATTGGAGTATTCAAGTTGAAGCAAAGAGACAATTAACATGAACAAGTGTACTAGTCAGTAAAAAATTCCAAGGACTGTGTGGTTCAGTGAGTAATGTTCTAAATACTTGGAAAAAAACTATGAACTGAATTTGTTAAACAATGCGTAAAAATCAGAATACAACTCATCAGCCGATTTCCAGTGTGTTGACGAATTAAAGCGCAGACATATTGGACCACGCTGGCCTCTGTTAATGCTCTGTCTCTGTGTTCCAATGACATGCAAGGAAGATAGGTAGCCAACCAGAATGGAGAACTGTAAATAACGAGCTGTGAGACCTTTTTGGTAAACTCAGATCGACGGTGCCTGACGTGGGTTCTTGCTTGTGATTGGTCAGTAAAGCCTTGTCTATTGTACCAGTCTTCTCCATATTAGGGTTCGGTATTCTACAGCATGTGCGCTGCCGCCTTAAGGCGCAGACATGTTTGATGGCGCCAAGCTCAGTCAGTCGTCTGTCCGCGGGAGTTCGAATGGCATAGGTTAAAGATCAGTGTCCAATCGGAGATAAGAATAAATGAGGTCTCTAAACTATACTGGTGCAGCCAGTATAACCCTAAAGTCGATTTCGACACTAATTATTTGATAAATTTTGCTTCGTTGTCTCCATTTTCTTTATAGTATGGCTCAGGTGTAGTACTGTAAAAACGTTCAACTAGCTGGGTGGACTGCGGTGGACAGCTCGCAATGTACGGTTCTGGCTTCTGATTGGTTAATAAAGCTTGTTCTGTTGTACCGGTCGTTTACCTATTAGGGCTCGGGTATTCCACACTGGTGGCAGCGGATGCGTTCGAATAACGCAAATTGAACCCCAGCCCTTTCCATACTATAGACAACAATAGACCTTATATGCCGGTTGCAGTTTTCATGGTGGTCCACCCGATTTTCTGAATAAAGGAATCATAGACATTTCACGGGGTTAGAATTACTGCATTTGAAGAGGCAGTGGTAAGTCAGCGAAAACGATAAATACATTAAAAGCCACTTGGACGGCAAATCAAGAAGGGTCGTGCGATGGATAAGGCGGTTTCCGATCAAGTCCACCAGAGTATTTACCCTCGACGGTGCAAGGAACGAAGCCAGAAGCTAAGGACAGCTTCTCTCCTAAGGGGGAGACAGTGTAGTGGACTCAGATGGATAACTCTTGATGCATGTGTTGAGGGCCCCGGTATTTTGTCTAGAAACACGCCGGGGCCATTGCGAGAGTCTAGGCCGAATACGTTACCAAGTGTCACAGCGAAAAAAAAGAAGACCGGAGTGGAAAAGAGACAACTGTTTACTACACAGATCAATCAAGTTGTGACGTGTACAATTACGGTTGAGTGGACCTGTACAAAAATAAACACAGGTGTCTGTGAGGTCACATGACAAAAACGAGTGTTGGTTTGACACGCAGAGTGGTTAATGAACCAGTGGCCTTACTTGGCTGACGGGCAGGTAGTGAAAAGGGGGCACATGTGCTGGAGGCTGCGAGAACTGGGTTATTGGACATGAATCAACACGAATCCCTACACACGGATCTGGTTTGTGATTGGTTAATGAAGTTTGTTCTTCCGTATCAGTCTTTTTCACTCTATGGCTAGGGTATTCTAAACTGCCGCTGATTGAATGGGCCTTCGATGCACTGTCAGGTCAGCGTTCAATCTCAGTGGGAAGGTTTTTTGACAGTCTTGTTAATCGCACAAGAAAAATTCATACGTATCCGAGATGATAAATTAATGTCCGAAACACGCATGTTTTTGCTTACAACCTTAACAGGACTAGCAACTGCGAAATACTAAGTACCTGTTCGTCCTAAATTTTTGTGTCGACATTAACGATTCACCCGGCAAAACTGGCTTGGATTTGTTGACAGTAAAGAGTAATTGTTGATTTCATCTATCCGCTTTGCGTTGATTGCCTTTATGCCCCATAATTAGTCGTGGTCTATGCTTTAACATGGATTTATGCCTGTGATTACATACAGAGAATCATGTTACTTCTGTAGGAAGTCCTTACTTTAATGGCGTTTTGTTTTGCTAGTTATATTGATTATCACTTCCAGTACGTCAAGCTGAGCGATGTGGCACGGCCATTTTTAGTCTTTACAGGGTACTTGGTGCCCCTTTGATGTGATGCTTCCAAGGTGAGAAAGCAAAGACAGGCTCAGCACCATACGTCGAGTCCACATTCTCAGAGGTCCGTAGGTGCAAACGTGTTTGTGTGCAATGTGGAGATATCCACGCCGATGAAACCAATGGTAACCCAGAATAGCACTCTCGAAACAGCATCTAATGCTTTGATATGTGCATAAGGGTCCATGGATCGCACTTCAGTTTGACGGCAATTGCTAATTTTTCAAATGATGGAAGACCTGTCACTTGTACAATTACCTTTGGTTACGAAGTAGAATCTGACGTAACAATGTCTATCGGCAAATAACCAGCTGATCAATGACCTAATCAGGATACGTACGACCTCAAAAACATTAGTACCCTGGAAAATCTTGAACCTACACAGCAGTCACTCTCCATGGCTGACTAACACTGTACGATGCTCACACAAAATAGGTAACACGTCCAGCAAACCAATACGCATGAACTATTGGATCAAGACTAGCGCTACTGGAACTTCAGTGCGGAGTAAATCGATTTACACCTCGTCTTCACATTCAACTAGTTCAGATCACTAATAAATCCAATCTAATAAAATAACTACTTAGATGATTAGGATAGAGTATTTATGAGAAAAAAGTATACATCGATGTTATGTATGTATAGAGGATAATAGTTTAGAGGAGATGTAGTCGGTGTCATTCACTCCAATTTCAAAAGGAGTGTTTTGATTTCACCAGGTTGGATTTTGAGGAGGGTGCCATTCAAACTCGCCTCGAATCTCCGTTTACCTGTTGGCCAAACCAGACTGTTTGCTCTAGCGGCTGAAGCCAACTGATTGGCTGTCAAGGAGAGTTCGGTTGCCTCGACAACGCGGCCCACCGTAAAGGCGTCCTTGAGGTCGAATTCGATTGGTCCATCTCCGGGGATAGCGATGTGTTGGAGGCGCACCAGAAATTGCTTCCTTGATGGCACACTACCCTCTAGGGGCCATTGCTGGGCAGTTAGCAAGTGCAGACCGTGTGGAAGGGCCTTGTGTAAAAGTGATACTTTCTTGTTCGCGTCAAAGGTCTCATTCGCGCGGTTACGAAAGAGGAAGGTTGGCGGCCTTGAAACCTCCTGTGCCATTCGAGGATCCAGTCTCTCAACATTCGGCAGTGTATCTAGCAGGAGTCTGTGCACCCCCTTCACTGCAAGTCCTGAAAGGTGATTGGTTGGCAAGAAAATAGAGTTAAAATGCACGTTGGGTTTTAAATCAAACAAAGTTAAATTCTAAACAATACACAGTTGACTTCCTCTAGAGCAAGAGTGCAAAAATAGTGATAATAGAGGACTACCACTGAACATTCGGGAAAAATATGGGCATTCGCCTTCCATCCAATGAGAGACGAATATGGCTAAGAAAACGATTGGCTGTTTTAAAATCGTAGATGTAGGTATTGCAAAATTATCCGAGAAGTGTTTCGTCTTAAACTATTATTGGAAATCTACACTTTATTCCTGGGAATTTAATAAATGCCCAAAGAAGCCGGATTTAAACGCAAGCAAGTGAATTCTTCAAATTTTGAATAGAAAAATTGTTTGGATTGAAGCCAAGTTCCACGAATTCTACAATCAAGCAGGCGTGACTGTATTGAGGGCTCCGGAATGTTGTCTTGAGCCACGTCGGGGCCACTGCGTCAATCTAGACCGACTACGCTACCCCGGGTACCCGCTAAGATGAAAGAGACCGGAGAGGACGAGGCACAACCACTTCCTAGACTGGTACAGTTGAGTGAACTAGTAAAAAAATGCAGACAGCTGAATGGTCACGTGAGTAGAGTGGGTGGTGGTGGTGGTGGTACATACGGAGGGGTGAATGAGTTGGCGGTCCCGGTGACTGACGGGCACGCCGTGAAAAGGGGGACGTGTGTGTGAGGCTGCGACGACCCGCTTTTTGGACTGCTTCCTAGGCTTTATTATGATTCTGTTTGATCTTTAACTATGACAAGCAAATCATCTGGTAAGCTTAATAAATCATTTAGTTCCTTTCACTAGCATCATTAATATCTTAGCGCTTCAAATATGACAATTAATCACTGTTAATTTCAACAAATTAGCACGAATCGTTTCGCACGCTGTGATTGGTTAGTTTCTGAAATAGGCTCAGATTTGTTGTGGCAAAAAATGAGGGCTACTTGAAGCAAATACATGCTAAATTTCCACCAAAAGTGAGGCAGTCAATCAATTCCAACCAGAAAATGGATTTCCAGAAGAGTGTGTGATTTGTCTGCAACTATTCTTGTAGTTATCCCATTGGCTAAAACCAATTTGCTGTGTACCGATCAAACGCGAAAATTCCAAGTGATTACCAAACGCAGACATCACGTCGAGATTCAACCGGGAGAAGGTATTCGTAAATAGCGGCAGGTTGGGCGCATTTGATTGGTTAAAGAGAGGAATTACCTTGACCAAAGACACGCTCCGTTAGGGGCTCCCCAACTCCCAGACCGTCGTCAGACACGGTGGCTCTGTGCAGCATTAATTCCACCTCGCCTTCGGCAAGACTGGATCCGCCCTCAGACCTATCAGTGTAGACGGCGAACGCGTACTCCGTGCCCTTCAACATGATGCGATTCACGACGGGATAGTAGCTGGCTTCGATGGGGTGTACCTCTGACACAGGAAGATAGAATTTGCGGCTCCATCGGTGATTGGGCAGAGAGGCGTACACATCGGTGACTCGATCAGCTGGCCGCTTAACTCGTTCACGACGAATCAGACTGCTGCCCATGGAGTCGGTGAAGAATTCGCCTAAAAAAACCACACGCGAAACCGCCTCCTCACTTTATCAACTCGGTTTTAGTAGGTTATAGTGTGTGTGGACTTTACTGACCTTCGGTTGACGGTCGAATCCCACTTCCAGACACGTAGTACCGCAGAATGACCTCGGTGACACGAAGTCCAATGTTCGGCAGCGGTCCGACAATCCACTCCACCTCCATTTGATCATCGTTGTACAGGCGAGCAGTGAGATGCGCCCACGGCGTGAACGAGGTACGACACTCGGTAACCAACTCACCACTGACCAACTAAAACAAACAACGGCCTTATGAGTATCCCTACCACATCGATTTTCAAGGTCAGAGAGGTGGAGTACCTCGGAGGTTGCGTTGCCAATGGCTACGGCATCATCCAGTGCCCGAAACACGTAGGCTCCTGAGGTTGGTTGATAGAATGACGCGGAATCGTAGCTCAGCAGTCGCATCGTGATGGTGTGGCCCTCCTGGGTGGTAAACACTGGAAGGTTGTCCGGACCAATGGCAAGAGAGATGCGCTGCTTCCTTCGTTGTGGTTGGTATCCGTACCTACCATGGTAGAAACATTACCCCCCCCCCATCGATCTTTTGTCATATAACTCGCAATTTAACAAAAGAGCAATGGTCAAATCAGGTTCGTTCATTCAAGCCCGAGTCTGGCGTGAGATCGACTATGAGTAACACATTTAAGGAACATGGAGGTGACACATCATTTCCAAGATCAGTGAAATTTCCTTTATTGTAGCCCTGATAGGTAAATACATTTTGCCTTTTTTGCTGCTGGCAACTGTCCTCAATTTTTATCCCCGGCCACCCCTAGGTTATGTCCCGTTACTGATTTGGATGGTTTTACCATGCTAAAATGTGCGTACATATAAAACAGAAGGCAAGAAATTTCTGTTGCCACGTTTTACGTGCAAAACGCATCTCCTTTAGAGTCGCAAATAACATGAAGTGCAAGCACGCAGTTTCGACAGAGTTTGTAACTTTTATTGGCTTAAAAAGTAACGTTTTTGAGATTGATTGGCGTCGTTCTGAATGACATATTAAGGTCGGTAACGCCCAAACAAATGCCATTGTTAGATCGGATCGCCGTCAAACAACAATGAGTGAGGTCGCAGTGATGTTAATGGTTGTACCACACACACGCACGCAAACGCAGCGGCTGAAAATCTTGTTTTAAATATTTTGGATTCTTTTGAACAGAATGCGAGGAAGATATGCAGCCAACCAGCGACAGACACGTGACTCGGATGGGTTCTGGCTTGTGATTGGTCAATAAGACCTTATCCGTTGTACCAGTCTTCTTAATACTAGGATTTGGGTATTCTACAAATGATTATTTAACCACATGGCGCACACACGTGCTTGATTAGACTACCCCAAGTTTGCATTTGCAATTAGGTAATTAGGTTTGAATTCCAATGACTAATCCAGGAACAAAATCACCTAAATTGCCACAAAAAAAAGCCGCAAACTGCTTCTAAGTGTGACACCACGTCTAATCGATAATAGAAAACACCGACTCACCCATATCCATCAGTGTTCTCCCCTTTCAGCGCAAAAAAGGTGTATCCCGCTGGCGTGAGACCCACATTCGGCTTGAACACGACCTCTGAATGTCCTCTGGCATGAAGGAAGTTTCTTTCAGGCAACTGCGCAACACCTGGAGCCAACGACACGATCTGGAACGGGATGGTCTCGCCACTCAGGAAGTCCGTCAGCGTGTAGGCGAATTGGGCGTCGGCTTGTTCCTTCGTAGCGTGCAGTGGAAGCCGCATCCACGGCTGGAAGTCGTCCCACGCTAGGGGGGTGTAGACCGCGACGATCGCGTCGGGAAGGTCGTCTTTCCTGGTGGCAGGACTGCACACCGAGACGTTCAGAGCGTCGCAAGTCTGGAATGTCGCTGTTCGATCAAATAGGGTGTCAGCAACTGACGCGACAAGATTTTGGCAACCACGCATAGCGCTGAATAGCCGCAGTCGGTAGTCGTCGGAGACGTGTTGTTTTTCAGTACCAGTTATCGCGTCGTGGTGTTGCATAACTCCCATCATCCGTCGAAGGTGGTCTACGACATCATCTGGGTTGATTACCTTCACCGGTTGATCGTACGCCAACAACGGACCGTGGCTGTAGCGGTGGCCGATATTTGGTTTTAGCAAGTGAGCCTTTTAAGATAGAAAAATGCGTGTGTGTGTGGAATAGCCTAGTCGGAAGCTACAAGTCCACTGTTTTATCACCAAATTGCCCCACCTCAATCCACCCACACCTTCCGTTTGTGTGATTGGCTGAGATTGTGAGATTTATGCTTTGTTTAATGGGGCAACGCGCCCTGTTTGCTTGTCAACAATCCTGATAAGAGCCATAATGCAACTATCAACACTGTAAAGAACATAAAATACGCTAGAACTACGAAAGGCATACCTAAAATTTTACAAATATTCACACATGAATTGGGCAAATAAATCGATAACCGGTAGCCAGTAAAATCGATACTGCCAGCAATGAATTACCTTGCAGGAGGGGATTTTCGATTGTTCTTAATCATCGTCAAAAAAAAACTTTTATTTTACATAATCCTCAGCAAATTTATAAGACATATATCGATGACATATACCTCAGTGGGGTTACACAAGACACCCAGTTTAAGGAAGGACGTTTGCTGTCAAAATTAATCACTTCCAATTATGATGTGCAATTTGGGAAATATCACTTCACACCATCTGCTAAATTCGCATACTGCTAATGCCGGGGTCTGTGTAATTAATGTGAGATTATTTTGTAGAAGTCTTATGCTGAACCTGTTTCAACTATTAACAGAGCAGACAAAAACGTTAACTTTGGTGATTTCAGCCCTACAGAGAAAAACAACACGTGTTCCAAATTTTGGTACATTTTAAATACTTTAAACCATCGCAGGAAAAGTCAAATTGCTAGTTGACAGTTTCTTTGTGCGATTCGAACAACTTCCTAATTGAAAACACCAGCATTTAAAGAAATTTAAAGAAAGATCCCTGTCAGTCAACCTGATTCGGAAACTTTTAAGATAATTACAAAATCTTTGCAAAAATCTGGCTAAACGTTGGCAGTCACGAAAACTAGAGATTAAATGAATGAAATCTTAGTGAGCAAAATGACATTTCTTGATCTTTTTATTCCACCTAAAAACCATCGACTGTCATCACAAGAACAAAGCTTTTGTGATAATCGTACAATTTTTTTTTCCTGATGTTCACTGGATCCAATTCAGACACCAAACAAGAAATTACTTCATTTAAACCGCTCTTCACTGACCAATCATCGATCGCCATTCAAAGTTAGTTAAGAGCCAAAGTTAGAAAATCGAAATTTGGAAGAGGATTTGCAGTGATCCCCTAAAGATCTTGTGGTCGGCGCTGGAGGAAAATCGATAAGAAACTGCTTTCGCTTCATGCATAGCCAGCTTTTAAATCGGATCTAAACGCAAATTTTATGGGGTTCTATGTCATGTGCTGCATTAAAAAAAGTATAGCCACTGATTTAATGCTGTAAATTAAAATTTAACATTAATAATAAAAACGTGGCTACAAGCTAATCCTATCAAGCCCAATAAAACTCTGTTAAACGTAGAAATGAATTTTTTACGTTTAAAGATTTCTTACACTGAAATCCACGCTTAGACTGCATTTTATCGATTTTCCTTCATCGATTTTTGTTTCGTCATCCGCGCGCCATTTAAAACCAATTTTTGCAGGACACGATTGATTTTATCCTAAATTGGTGGTCACGCAGCTTTAGCAATTAATTCAGATATTTACACAAACTTAATCTTGTGGGCTGAACCGGCAACTCGCGTAACCAATGGGAGGGTAAGAGCAACATTTAAAATCGATGCTTACTTGTTCACAGGCAGAGAGGAGACCCGATGCCTGACGCACCATGTACTTCTGTGCTGGTCGGCTGGTGAAGTATCCAGTCCAGTAGGTGTTGGAGGCGCTGGCGTAGGGGAAGAAGTCGCCTTGACGATCGGGAATCGTGCCCCGTTTGTTGAAGGCATCATTCACCGCCTTGGTGTAGCACGTTGGACTGGAGTATAGCAAACGAACGGGCATGTCCGTCGACCTTAGCTTCTGCTCGCGCCTTTGTTGGGCATTCACGTGCTCAATTAGCCTGTCCAGATTGACGAAGTTTTCATTGGCATTTTCAAACGTGAAGTCACAACCCATCGGCACGAAGATGTGGTTGGTGGCGTAGCTTCTGGCGACAGATCGAGCGTATTCGAGGAACTGGGCGACACGCGAAGGCACATTGTAGTTGGTGGCGAGTGGATCCACTACCATGGGGGGATCGTTGCATTTGGAATCGAAACAGAAGCCCGGCGGTGAACAGTAGCTCTGGTAGAGCATGTGAGTGAAGAGGCCGGTTGTGTTGTCGCTAGGGTCAGCCCGCCACAGCACCTCCATCTCCCGGTTCTTGAGTCGAGTGCGCTTCTCACGGAAGTCCATTCTCTGGAAAAAGACCCCATCGAAGCCGGCGTCGAGGAAGACACGAGCCTGCTCCCTCGCGTGGCCGAATGGATCGATCTGCCAGGCCACGCGTGGTCTGCCGCACTCACCGAAGGTGGCGTTGAGAAACGCCAGACCTCTGGTCAATTGGTCGATGGAGTCACCGTAGTGCACCACTGCTTCGTCGTTCATAGTCCAACCACCTAGCGCGAATTCCAGCTGACCGTTTCGAACGAGTTGGTGAACCAGCTCTCGCATCGCCGAATTCTGCATTCGCCACCAACGCTCAAAGAAGGCCATCTCAACGTAGGTGAATTTCCTTTCGGGGTTAATTGACAGAGCCTGCATCACAGAATCCAGAATATACTGTACTCCGGCCGTTTGGTACCAGGTTGCGTCACCGAAGTAGTACTGATCAATATTTTTTAACCAACCAACATCGTCGTGAGTGTGTGGTATGATGTGCACATTGATGTAGTCGTCTTTTGTTGACGGACAGAGGCTGTAGCCGCATTCCTCGGCAACAGTAGAATGCAGAAGAAAAATAGCATAAAAAACAACGATGGACCACATATCCAGGGTGAAGATTAATGCGTGAGTCAATTTATAGCCTCGACGCTAGACGCCACACAGGTGGGCATCCAAGCAGCCAATCAAATGCCGGTTTACTGACCGCGCTTTTTGAATGCTGCCAAACTAAGTGACCATGCAAATAAGTGCCGCCTTTTCGTCAAACCTCGACTAATTTGTGTCATTAGTAGACCACTGAAGGTTGTTTCAAGTCCTTGTAACCTCCAAATATTAAATTTGATGGCCAACTTCAAGGCTTTTAATTGCAAATTGGCCACTAAATGGGACTTGCCAGGCCATGATAGAATCAAAAGGCGGAAACTTTCATTGGCTACACAATTTCAGCTAGTTGGCGGCTGGTGGTGTTTTCGAAGACAAATCAGTTCCTCGCGTAAATACCGCGAAGTTCCAATACTTTGATTACCTCAGTGCCAACTACAACGCACTTTTGTGACCACGCCCTACCTCTCGTGCAAGTGGACGCAGTTGGAAGCTGAGACGGTGTTAGTCTAACACCACAACGTCTTGTCAGTGCAATTCATTTAATGGGAATCTGGATCCGTCGAAACCATTGATTGCCTCGGTGTTTAAAATAGCTTCCCACCTCCATCTAGTGACAAATTTGGGGTGTTAGCGGTGATATTTTAAGCGACCTGCGCCGCCGGGTCAAGTGTAGCAGATTCTACACCCAGCTTCAAGGTCAAATTCTCAATTATCATGTTTAGTCTTGCCTGCCCGTCAATGAGAGTGAACTTAGGGGTTAGCAGAAGTCGATAATTTCAATTGGATGCAAATTAGCGCAAATTTTAACGGTGAAACGTTTCTTAATATTGTTACTTGAAGAGTTCATGGGCGGTAATCCGTTGTCATTGGAAACTGCCATAAAATTGTCTCAATGGGAAGGAAAGTGGATTGCGTAGCCATGGCGCTTTGCGTGTGGATATCTAAATAAAATTTATTTGAATCCAGCTTCCCTCGTTCGATATACGTGCTTGAAAGAGTCCACCACCATCACCACCACTGTTAAGGGAGAAGTCACCGATTCGTTTACAAAAATAGACATTAAAAGCCAAAAAACTGACGTTCGTTACTTCCAAAACAGATCACGAAACCGGGATTGTGTTAATTTCAACAATGAAAGCGATGAAAAAGAGTCAAAAAACGGGGAATGGTCTACTCCTTTTGCTCATCCTTCTCCTCATCACTATTCGAATCAAAATCTATATTTGTCAAGTCCTGTTCTCTGCTTGACTCGCTGTCCAACTTTAATGTAGCCTCACCGACGTCTTCTTCTTCAACGTCGTCGTCGTCGTCGTCTGAAAGAACCTCTACCGCGGAAAGCAGGGACCGCTTCGAACTGGAGCCTTCTGCTTGCGATAGGTCGTCCTTATCGTGACCTTCAGAGATCGCATTCGTCGCCTTGGCAACCAAAGTCGGTTCAACTTTGCGCGAAGCGGCACTGATTGTTTCTGTTGGCGTTAGAGTTGTTTCTTCGTCTAAACACAATAGATTGTTTAAATTACCGCATAGTTTGCGCGCAAAACTCAAACCTTAAATTCGGAAGCTTCTTCTACTCACAAAAGCAGATCAGACGTTCCATGAGCAATCAATGCACCGAAATTGCCTATCACACTTTTTTTACGAAAAAAAAAAACAACCGATTGGTTGAAATTGCGTTTCCGTCGTGGACATGTGCACGTAAATATTTACTGACTTGTGTCACGAGGCACCGCATTACGACGAGGTTATAAACAATGCGAGGACGCCATGTCGCACGGTACAATCACAAAAAACGGTGCAACTTATCACTCTCGACTAAACGACCACTTTTACCATCAACAAGAACAACAACCACAACCCTGCTATTCTAAAGAAGCTATCATTAACATCATGCTGAGTTCCCTAGCCAATCAAAACCTTGCTTTTGACAGCCACAAATTCTAAAGATAAATTCCCGCTAAAAATGACGTTTAGCAAATATTTTATATAAAATTCTTGGTGGGATTGTGTAGCATATGACGGCGCTCCCTCAGGCGCAAAGCTAATTGGATGTGATTTCGAACTTGTGAGTTGGCTAGAAAAGGCCCGGCATCTAGTTTGTCAGAGCTTGTCACAATCGTCACCACCTTCGTGAGAACAAACAGGAATGAACCAGTCAGAATCCTGTACTCAAGGTCGCCCCGAGGTCATGCAAAACGTCGACGAAATGGTAGTGAAGGCGTGATCAGAAATACGGTAAAATGTGATGATTCACGGCTGCCAACACAAACCCCGCCAACTCAGCCGGTTAGACGGTGCTCATGCCGACACCCCCACCCTAATCACCCAGCTTCCCCCTTCCTTGTCCGTTTACTAGTTCACCTGAATCTGATTGGTTAACAAACGGCCTTCAGTCACGTCCCATCTGTGCACGCATGAGACTCACGCACTAGTAAACACGACTCTGTCCACGACAATGACACAAGCGCACTACATAACATCGCGTGACGATTCAACCCAAAATCAGTGAAGCAAAATCGCAGGAAGGCGGGTATACCGTCAGAGGAGGCGCAGTTATCGCGTTGGCGCATCCGCATGGACGATTTGGCGAGAATCTCTTGGCGTTTGGTCTTGGACACGACGACAACCTCGCCCAGAGACATCTGGTCCGGGGTCGAGATTTGATTGGTGGTTGCTAGTGCCTCGGTCTCCAACTTGGTGAGCATTTCGTCCATCCAATCGAAGTGCTCCTCCGCCACATCTACGTCGTCTTCATTCGGCGGCGGCGTCTGCTCGTGCTGGCGTCGTTTTAATGCTGCAGCCGCCTGTTCAATCTGTGAGAAGTTAATCATGCCTGAAGACCATTTTTCGCGCCAAAAATTTATTTTATCACTCCAGCATGATTAGGTGTTTTAGTGGGCTCGAATTACACCGAAGTTGTGCGGTTTATTTGAATTCAGACCCCGGTGTTTAAATTAGTGGCGCGTCCGGTGCCATGGCAACAAGTAAACATGGCGTCAGAGACTGGTGCTCAAAGGCCAAAAAGAGATACTAGGTTCTTATTGACGTAGGACATGGGACACAAATTAGTCAAATTAATCACCAACTCATTGACAATATAATAGCAGGTAAATTACCACTTCCCGACAAATTGTGTGTGCCTAATTAGCCCACAGTCTTTGTCCGCGTCCCATTGGTTGTGCGGACTGGCCCAAGTGTGCACATATGTTTGTGAGCGGCAATAAGGCCCAAAATTAAGATGGTTACTCTTGAGTAGTAAGTTGCCAACAATTAAAGCGGGTTGCTAAAAGGAGGAAATCAATGCCTTAGGGGTCCACACTTTGGGAATAATTTCAATTTTCAGACTAGCGCCACACACTACTTCAGATCGGCCGCGCGCTCACCCTATTGGTTCGATCGCCATGGTTATTCTCGGCGCGAATGATTGGCCAACCACTCAAGTTACCGCGGCCCTTCGACTGCTGCTTACACAACTCACAAAGATTGCGATTTTGAAGTAAAAAAACCATGAATGATTAGTCAAAACCACAGTATTCTTATGGATGACCTTGAGAGTACCACTATAGTAATAAAAACACCGCGCAACTTCCAGTCGTTAAGGGGTACCTTCTGCTGTTGATTCCACGGTAGTTTGGAGTTCTGCCGAGACGCATTCAGCGCAATGAGATGAAGAAGCGGATCGCGCCACGGAGCAACCCAAGCACCAGGTCGACGACTGATCTCCTCCACGGTGAACTCCCCCAAGCTGTGAGTTTGCGAGGAACTCGTTGTCGAAGTAGTTCCAGGCTGGCAGGAGATTTGTGAAAATAAACAAAACATTTAAACAAGAGGCTGGCGAATTCAACGATTAGCCTTCAGAGATTTCAGCATGCCAGAAATTAGCACACAACTACCAACACACCAAAATGCATTCATCGTCTTGAAATGAGCCCGAACAAGGCAAGGAAAAACTGGTAACTAATAACGTTGTTAATTGCTAAAAGCAAGAAGGAATAAAGCTGTGGGTGCAAGTGTGTGTGTGTGTATGTAGATTCATCGCATGAGAGAAAATGTTAGATTTTTTTCCTACACAGCTCTACTGACAGGTAACTAAGAAGAAATGTCAAAAAAAAAGCACAGCTGCACACGATTCCCTGCTGGGAAAAAATTTGGAGAAGAAGCTAGATTTTTAAATGTCGAATGCATTATTACGCAGATGGTATTTTGGTGAATTAAAAGTTGCTGCAAGACGAATTTTGTAGTGGTGCTAAAAAACGTGGTAAAAAGCACCATCTACAGGGCTTTGCGGTTAGTCGATTAAATTGTAGACAAAGTGTTGCCGATGATTTCGAAGTCATCGGGAGCCAATCAGAAGCGAAAAAAATTGACCAATGAAAAGATGAGTTGCACACATTCAAACAAAAACAATACAGTGTCTAACGAAAATATTAAAAGATGATTGATCTATATTGGAGGGGGTAAAATATAATGGTTTTATTGGTCACATCAACATTTTTTACATCTTTTCGAGTGGTTCAGATATCCACAAAATCGGACCAATGTTCAATAATTTTGGAAGATTTTTTTCCTATTGGACGACTCCTTTACGGTTCAGTGGAGATAAATGGCCAATGACGCTTAGTTTGACGGTTCTAGCCTAACTTACACTTTCACACACCGATGGCATTTGGCCCAGCCTTCTGGCCAATTTCGACGCCTCCTTGGCATCAAGAGGCAGTCTACTTTTTTCACCCATTGACAGATCTTGTTCCAACCAGACACCTTCGCTGAACGAATGAGGCGCCGTTAAACTCCACGCCTCGTCAGCATCACTCGTCGTCTCCACAGACGACGTGAGGTTTGGGGTTACGGCGGTGGCGGTGGCGACGTCAGCTGACGGGGAAGGAGACGATGACCTTGGAGAAGGACAAATAGTGAATGTCACAGACTCTTAATATAAACAAGTGCTTCAAGAAACGCTAACAGAATGAAACCGGGTTTAAAATAATCACCGAAATCGACGAACGAGCAATCAAAACGAAATTTAAAAAAAAGTGTACACAAGAGCAGGTCGACAGGGTGACAGTCCCACTGATGAAGTGCATCTATGGTAGAAACAAGAAAAAAAGTGGAATTTACAACTTGGAGTTTGTAAAAGTGCACTCATATCTATCGATTTTCTGACTGCTGTTCACCGATCGATCGATCGATTCACCCAGAGTGGGTTCCAGCGCGCGGTAACACAAAATCTCCCCTTGGACTACATTTAAACAAACACAATTTTTAGTAAATCTTCCATTTAAAATATTTTTTTCTGTGATTTGCAAAAAAAGGAGTTTTTGGTGGGTAATTTGACTCATTTGAACAAAGCGAAGCGGCAATTTAAAAGCTGTGCGTGCACCGCAATGTTTATGCAAAGTGACAACGATGGGCGGAGCTTCATGCGAATTCGTTTTCCGTAGTAAATGGGTGGTCTCTGGTGGCGGCAGACGGCGCTATTATGATCGGTTTTTGTTTCGCCTGATTAAGTCAAAAAAACACCTACATAACCGCCTATTTAGCGCCAAAAACGCCCCACCACACCTTGTGCCATGAAAAACCAGCGGTAAATTTGAACTGGAACTAAACAACAGACCGGTTATTTGACAGCATCTGCGGTCCTGATTTAAGTTCCATCTGGATTGAGGAGGTTTCACTGAAACATCGAGTAAATTTAAGTTACCCGGCGGCACATCGATGCAAACGAACAAACAAACAAGAACGCCAGAACTGACAAGGTGTCTGAGTCAACTTCCAAATGATCCGAAAGTTCACCTTCCGTCTCAGGAACACCGCTAGAAATTTTGGAATCACATGTCAATGCCCATTGGTGGGTAGGGAGGGAGGATTGAAAGGGAACACCACGTACCACTCCTGCCGGTCAATCAAATTAGGGGAGTTACTTCTGAAAGAATTGAACACAATTGGAGGATAACACGACGCCTAACTAATTGGGCGGGTCGCGAGGTAGCACTGTACAGACCTGTGACATTTCGTTGACACAGTAAATCCACTTGCTGATACGCCTCTGTAGCAAAATTGACACAATCGGTGTTAGGAGGAGAAGGTATTTGACAAAGAGGGGTTATAGGTTAGAAATGCGAGCTAGAACGAACCGTTCACAGGACCACGGGTAGGGCACTTTCATTGGTGAATTTGAACTGTAATCGTCAAAAAACAGGCAATTACCGGCCACAGATAACAAAAGATACCAGTCACTTCTGAAATTGGCGCGAAGTTTGCAACAAAATTTAAACAAACTGTAACTCGAACCAACCCGGATTGCTTGTCCCGCGGTGAAGCACGAATTGGTGAAATAGCCCTGAATTGAAATTAATTGGGGAATTAGATCACATTATAGAGAAATGCTGGCCACAGAGATTGTTCATTAACAGGAACACGGTTTGAACATACATAACATGGAATTGGCCATTTTAAATAAGATTTACAAAAACAAACTGCGATTTCTATGCTTCGATGGGCCACACAGACAGCAATAAGGCATAAAACTCGATCATTCATTAACAAGATGTCTTTTTATGCATAAGTTTCGCACTAAACAACCGATTTAACCAACAGAACCGAAAAAAAAACACATTTTTTTAAACAAGAGGGGAAAGTGAAACCACCGATTTTGACAATCTGGATGGTACAACTCCGTGGCCGAGACTGCCGCGCTGTGAGCAAAATAAAAACGCACAGGAGGACGATTAAATTAAATAAGTAGTTGAAATGCACAATGCTGATTGGCTGATCTAAAGTGACCTGGCGTCACCTGTAGATAACGCCAATGGCGGCAGCATGCAGATAAATTGACAACAATGTTTACTTCTGAATCATCCATGCTCACAATCGCATTTCGGTCACGCGCAATCTAATTGGCTCGCCAAGGTCACCCAAGGCAAATATGATTGGTCATTTTCTTTTAAATAATATAAAAAACTAAACTCACTTTAAGCGGAGTGGCGCTGCAGCTTCTGGTGTAAAGCTGGGAAGAGAGGGACTACGAATCGGCTGCTTTGATTGGACGGAGATGCCGACGGATTCCTTGCTCGGGCTGTGCGGTATTGGCTGAAAGTTCCGAAATTACGAGAAGTGCATTTTAAAGGTACTTGGTTACTTCTAGAATGACCAGCATCAACGCCCTTGCTCGACCTCTAACTGACCAATCAGAAACGTGCTTCCAAGGTCAACCCAGCCATAGGTCGGCTTAAGCTACAGGGATACGTGGACGCGTCTGGAGTGGAAACCACGCTACCGGCAACTCGGATGACATTGACGAAGACACAAACACTGAGACACTGAGTCTAGACACCCACGCGATCGATAATGCCAATCTAGATAAACAAAATTACCTCAGCACTCGCAGCTCTCTCGATTAACACGATGTCTGCGGGTGATGGTGGCAACCTCGACGACTCTTCCAGTGAAGTTGGTGGCGAGGTGCCGACGTTGATACATCGACGCGGTGGAGGCTTGGAAGTTGGAGGCGTCTTCGGTCGCGCCGCTTCAGTCACATGCCCGCGCAAAGCCTCGTTGAGCAGCTCCTTGAGCACATCGGGTGACAATGTTGCGACGGCTAATTTTAAAATAACCACCAATTTTCACGAAGTTGTGCTCATGTACGGTGTTTGCAAAAACACAACTACTGAAATAATATAAGTAGAACGTCAATAGTAGGCCGAAGTACCTTCTGTGGAAGACGGCCTGAGTGAAGCATTCAGAGATGAGAGCTGCTGTAGAATTCGCGCCAACATCCCTTCTTCCAGTTGTCGACGCACCGATTCTGCTGAAACACCTATTCCTGTTGTTGTTATTGGTGGTGGTGGTGGCACGGTTGGAGGTGGAATCTAAAGGGGAAATCGTACAACGCGTACAATTCCCTCTCAGCAAGCAGCAGTAAATCTGTCTACTCATTAATTTTCAGTAGGAACTGACGTCTGTGCGATCCGGCGGAGGCCATGCCGTGTACTGACGCATTCCGAGCGGCAGGAATGTTGGTGGCTTTTTCAAACTGCCCCGAGTAGGAGGCTGCTGTACAGCAACAGCTGACGTAGGTGGTCGCGGACTTCTGGCCTTGGAACGGTCTCCTTTAAACCGGACATATTTCGCGCTAGTTGGTGGATTTGGCGGGGCTGCTAATAAAATGGCAAAGATATATTCTCTCAGCTACGATCTTGCCGTTCTGGGTTCCAAAATTTTCTCTTTTTTGACAATTTACCCGGTGTTGGTGGAGGCAGTACTTCTGGCAAAGACGGCAAAACGACCTTTGTTTGTTGCATCAGTGGTGGAGCACGCTGATTGGTGGAAAAATCGACCAGTTCCGCCAGGCTAGTGCCACGGCTTCGCGCGGGTGCGTCGTTTGTGGCTGGAGGCGGCATAGACGTGGGTCTGCGTTTAGACAAGGACGCTTTGCCCCCCAAGGCTACATTACCTCTAGCGGTTGGTTTGAGTTGAGAATTTTTCGAAGGCGCTGCAGCACGAGCTTGTTTGGGAACTGACAAACGATTGGCGCGTGCATTGGAGCTGCTTGCTGCTAAAATTGGTGACTTATGCTAAAAATATACAAAAAAACGGCGCAATGCAGGCAGACGTGACAAGATGAACAAGAAAAGAACCGCGTTAGAGACAAAATTTACCGAATTCGGTTTAGTCTCGAGGTCCTTCACGGCATCATCAAGTAGGGCCTTTATACGCAGCACGTCGTTGTCTTCGCTAAATAACAGTAAAAACATTTGTCTACTACCAAATTGAAAGTAGCAATTATTTTAGGCAACACGTCAATCCGGTGCGATTGTCGCCGCCGGCAGATCATCAACCACCTACTCATCGCCTAGCTGTCCAAGCGTCTCCAGAATGTCGAAAATATCATTTTGTTGGCGATCGCGCTCAAAATTGGCGACCGCGTGGTCGAAAACCTTCCGGCGTCGTGTTGCATCGGTTAGAACTTGCTGGGCGTCGGTTAGAATCTGCGGTGGTGGCGGCGGCGGCGATGAAGGAAAGCCATGCGTGCCCTCAAGTGTCCGCTTAGTCGACAAAACTGGTGAACCGGAAGGTGGCGCGGCGTTCTCTTTGCTCTGCAAAACAAAAGAAAACAAATAAATTCTTTTTCTGCACCTAGACATCTGATTGGTCCAGAGTACAGAGAATTGCCATTTTGGAAGGAGTAGCAGGCCAGAATACGCCTACTTGAAGCTGATTGGCTGATTAATGTAAATTTAAACAATAAATGACGCGAAAGACAAAGATACGTAGTACGCGGAACTCACCTCAGATGAAGACTTCGGCGCCTCAAACAACCTGGCAATTTCCATTCTATTATCGTGCAACACCGACTGCATGTTCTACAAAAAGACACAAAGTTATAAGACAAAAAAAAACGAATTGAAGGCATCAAGCATCCTTCACTCACGTGCAGTTCTTCATCAAATTTTCGACGTAGGAGACTGATCTCTTCACGGATATCTCGGAGATCAATTCTACAATCAAAATGACAATTATGGAGTCATAATTCTGCAAAAAAATGACCAACCATCGTGTGTGCTGGACAGTTTTATTGATTTCTCTATCAACATATCAGCGAGGAAGCGCGAAATTTAACCAGTCATAAGTCGTCGATATTCGACCAATGATCGTCGGCAATATTTCTGATGCTGTGTTCCCATGAGACAGAAGACCATCATTCCTAGAAGTTTTACCTCTCAAAAACCTAGCCAAACTTTGACTTAACTGTTTATCTCAAGGTCAAATATATATACCGCATGACGATTGGCTTATACCTCTACCCATTCAACATCCAATCATTTTGAGACAATCATTGTGGAGCATGATTCCCTTGTGATTTGGCGATTCCGGTCATTGATGACAGCAAACACCTGAACTGGGTGTCTGTTGCCTTAGAAACGGTTCGAAATACCCACGATCTTTGTAATTGCACAGCCAGGTTGACAGCAGGATTCCTGTTTGATGCGATTGTTATTGATTATCTGATGTTACTGTTAATAATGCATTTCAGGAATTAATTAATTAATTCGCCTGATTTTTAAGGCTCAAAATGATGGATTTTAATATCCCCCTCCCCGATAACTTATGTCATGACGAATAAGCAATGTATTCCATCGATTGGTAATCCCATTGGACAAGCAATGCATTGATTGGTTGTCATTTTTCCGCCTTCTGATTGGCTCGTCTGTTCAGAAAGTACAGAGGAAGCTAGAGGTATAAAAACCATAATGAAGAAAGCACTCACGTTCCGGTAGATGCGCCACCAGCAACTCCACGGCAAGACAATGCTGACGGTTCAATCCCCTCGCTTTCTTCGAGGGCATTTGAATTAAAGTCCTGTAATCTGTGATTCGGTTGTGTGGCAAGTGCTGAAATGTTTCAAAAATTAACCTCAAAGTATCATTGCGCCTAAGCTCAACTCCGATTAGACCAGATATGTAAATCGCTTACCAGCACAAACTGGAACTGTACATACGCCTCGCCGATAGGACTTAAGTGGTGCTTGTTTGGTGGCAGACGAACCGCGCTTCTGAGAATGCTGATTACATTTTTTTGTACTTAAGTGGTCTTCAACATCGTGCTCCTTTGGTGACGATGATGTGGGATCAAAGTGATGCGACTTTTTAATTAACTCAGCCACGTCGGCCTATTAGGTTTGAAAAAAAAACGCATACAAATATATTCCCGATCAACCAATAGAAATTGACAAATAGACGGTACTTTCAAGTGTTTGGTTTATAAAACTAACATACGACGCTTTAACTGACACGAAATAAAAGAATAACAAAGGCACCTGAAACACATAATTGTCTGGCAGTCACGACTTTACGAAAGAGTTCATATAAGGCAACCTACTCACTTGTAGTTGAAGATGGCGACTCTGCAACTGTAGTAATTCTTCGCCCTTTTCCAAATTTCCATCTAAACTAGGATGTTGGTGGACGAAATTGCAAGCACATTCGCCAGTGTGACCTGACATTCTCCAGGTAAAGAGATTACTGGATGCCTAACAAGCCATGGCAATAAAATTCAAGATATTCTCATGAGATGAACAGGTCTAAACAAATGTTAAAACTCTGACCACATTCTTAAATTACCTTTAAAAAGTGTCCATAAGTGCAAGGTTGCATAATCAAATAAAACATAGGCACCTGGAGGTGCTGTGATGGACAGGTCAGCACATTGCTAAATCACAAACGACAGGATGGCTAATTATTTGCTAAGGATAATGTGAGGTGGTAGCAGATTTAACACTCATAAAAAAATTTCTAACACGATTTGCTATTTAATTAATAGTACGACAATTGTGGCGCAAACAAAAAAAAGCGTTTCTGTTTTCATTTTTATGAAGATACAAGCATATTTTAAAAATATATATTAACAAAGAAATAACCAAACCTACGACGCACACACATTTACTAAAATCCTATAATTAAATCTTTACGAAACTATCCAAAATAATTATAGAAAATTGCGCTGGTACATGCAGTAATTTAAGAAATCAGGCCAACAACTTAGTAACCAATATCAAAATCGACATGTTTCATGTTAATATTTTGTCGCAGAAGTAACTATAATAAGATCAATAAATGCTTTTCAATTGCAATTCCTCAACCAGTAAAAGCTTGCTAAAACTAACCTTATGAGTGTTCAGGTGACACAAACAAAGTCAAATAAGTAGACAACTAAATATAAAGCTGTGATAAATTAAAACACATCAAGAACGCCAATGGGGAAATCATCAAAAACGTTGCAAACATTGCTTGCATTCCATTCAGTAAATAAAGCTTTAAAAGAGTTATAATTTGATACAAGTATGGACCAAGAACAGAATGTAATGTTCATTAAAATGAAAGTATTCTTGAATGAATTATTGTTCAAGGCTTTTAAATGATTCACAAAACAATTTCAATCAGTAATCTAATTCAAACCTCTGTTTAACGTCTGAATTTTTTAACTGAATGTGGCAACAAGCAATAACTCTCATTCGTTGACTGTAAAACGTGTCCTCTGCCATATTATGCGCCACGCTTCAAATTTTAGCTAAAAGTGATTCCTATATGTTAGCAGTTTTAACATTAAAAATCGTAGCCCTTTTTATAGGCAATAATTTAACAATGCCAAAAATTTGGTTTTAATCAATTCTGGTTGATTGTTAGACACAAATTTAACATTCATTTAAAAATTCACATGTAGTAAAAATTCTATATGGTGCAAATATATATAGTCAATTTTGAAAAAATATACATAAATTTTTTTTCTGCGTGTAAGTACTGGTTACGCAAACGCTGTTTGCAAAAACCATTCGGTAAAATTTTATTTTTAGAAGCTCTTTAATGCTTCTGTTGTTACCATCGGAGACAGGAATGTAGTGTCAAAAAATAAAGTGTCAGAAATCCATGTCAAAAATAAGACTTTAAAATTTTTTTTAGTTAATTCTATTTTGCAGATTTTTCAACGAATTAATTTTTTAAAGGTAAATAGAGAACATTAAACTTTATCTTAAATATATTGTCTCCTTTCTTCCATGACCCTGCGCCATCTCACAAGTAACAAACGAATGCCCTCTCGAAAGAAACCTGCAGGTCTTTGAGAGAGTAAAGGTCTCAGCAAATTTGCACACCTATGTGATAGAATTATACAGCTCAAGTTTAACAGAGTCTTCTGAGTCACGCTAATAACGTGAGGATGTGCGATGTCATGGAGCAGAAATATGACTTCCCTACTCCCTTTTCTAGGCACCAGCAGCTGCTGGTCAAGTCCTTCCTTTTGTTTGTTTGATTGTCAGCTCTAACATTTCACAATCACCATCTGACGACCCATTTCTAGGTGTTTGTAAATTTTGCACATCCCTTATCTCCCACCACACACACAAAAGATACATTTTCAAGTGAGTCTCCTGTTTCGGCGTTGAGGAACGAATTGCCAAGGATCTACCTCCGATTCTCGTAGAAAAACTTTTTTGCATGTCAAAGTTTCTAATAAGACGCTCATTCATTGCCTTTTGTTAGAAGTAGGCAATGAAAGACGTGGTCATACGTTAACCTAGGCTGTGTTCGAGCAACATAGCTGAGACCCATCTTTTGAATTGTTAAATTTTTTAAATTATGCGCAAGCGCGGAGAAATGGGGATGACTTCCAACTTAGCTGAAAGCTCCTGTTGCGTTTTTTCCAGTGGAGCTTGGAATTCTGCATCGTTAAATTTTTGAGGCTACTTTTTGGATTGTGGCTTTTGGCTAAGACTGAAACCGCCACTTATGAAATTCGTGTACTAGTAATAACATGTTTAATAAGACAAAAGATCGGCATTAAGTAGACTACAAATTGATTCCTTTGGTGTGTCAAATGAGCTGTTTATCACCTATCATTGCAAACGCCCATGTAAACATAAGAACGAAGCATGTTATGGATTGTTGATACGCCATTGTTGAACTAATCACAAAAGAATTCAAGTAAGTTGGCCGCTATGCGGAATCGGAAATTAGTTTAATAATTTGATAATTAAACGCATGATTTTCCTTTGCCCTTAGCTTTTAAAAAAGAATAGCATAAAATTTTTTTCGGCCACCTGATGCAACAATGAGAAAGCGCCATTTTCACATCATTGATTATGGTAAAACGATTTAACTAACAATTTGCTAAATGTCTAGTTATTATGCAAATTGTACACTCAGTATTGCTGCCTGTGATTTATTGTCACTGTGGCGGCATTTAACATAACATCATCAAAGAAATACTCCTCAAATAGATCAGATTGAATTGTGAACCACTGCCTACAAAGGAATGACAAACAAAAGTATAATTATGTAACAAATCGGCCACAGCCCTACCAATAATACCTCGAGAACACAGCAATAACAGGTGCCTGCCATTTATGTCTTTGTCTTGGAACGAGTGATCGTTCGTAACCAATTAATTAGGAATGAGTCATTGATACTATCTGGCCAGAAAACTCGCACCATTCATGTTACATGGCTGTCAGTCAACTAGAACTTTTCCTTTCCCATATCAATAGTATTAGCTTTAAACGCTCAAAAAGTAGCGCACTACGAGGTTTTAGTCGTCAACCAAAACTAGAAGTTGAGCGGAGTGAAAATACGAGTGAGTATAGGGTAAGTTCTTTGCTGCCAGGGCATGAGAAAAAAATAATTACATCGACCATGTTAGTATCTTTGAGTCCGTCTGAAGTATCATGCGACCTATTTCTGTCAATTTTAAACCGTTTTCGGCACGCTTTACTGCCTTAAGTTAGCCATATTAGGGTTAAGATGCCCACACAATTAAAAAGATCCCTGTTTGGGGGCAGCTAATTTCCTTCATATTTCATTTTAACTAGACAACGACCGCTAAGGGATGAACGTACTTATTGTTGTCAAGAATGAAAATTTTTAATAAGGCAGAGAAAGTTGTGCTAAAAATAAATGAGTTCAGCTGGATTGCCAAAAAAACACCAGCAATGCCTATGACCAGTCATCTGATGCTGATTTCAATTAACTGTGCAAACACTCAACCAAATCATTCGATCCAGGGTGATATGCTGTGGTACAAAAATGTCACCCCCAAAAAGGCCACATAGATTGATGCAGTTGACGATACCCATGTTTCAATAGACACTTAAGCAACCGTCTGTACTGATTATGGCATTGGAGACATTAGTAAAAAGCTTGATATCGTGAAATCAAGCTCTTCCAATTAGTGACAGAATTGTTTTACAGCAAGGTAACTTGTCACTAATTCTCAAAAAAAATGTTGTATCAGCTGCGCCTATCAAAAATAATGTTAGCGGCTTAGTACTAGAGTCCAGATCTCGTTAAAGGACAGAGCCAACAGCAGTTTGGAAGCAACCCTTTGTACAACAAGTTTTGCTTCCTTCTTCCAGTAAAACGAGTTTGTGACATCTGCTAGTGCCTCCTATATAACCTGAACAGCAACTTTAGCCTTCTGAATAATCATTACAAGATTTGCTTAAGTAAAGGAACCACTGCGATATTATTCAGTGCTTTGTAATTGCCGTAAGAGTCCCCTGTCTACAAATTTGCATCTCGATTGAGTGCCTAAGCCAGTCTTGAGCGTGTCTGGCAAATTTTTGCATTTGATAAACAATTATTTAGTTGGTTTTTAAGGCTAATGGTGGTTGGATGGATCTTAACAAACGTAAGCCTTGCCGCCATTGAAATGACGGTACCCACAAAGATCAAATCACTTCTTGGCTTAACTAAGTTAGCTGAAACGTAATGTGGTGAAATGTCATCGTTGTGACTCTTTAAAAGAAAGTTCTTTAATTCCTAGCTAGTTGTTTTTGTAACTTGTTACTGTCTACAAGTTTGTGCTAGACGTTGCACTAGAAGACAAACACTCTTTAGAAAGCTGTTCCAGGGCCTGTCTGCATTCTGGATTGAATTTATGGCATTAGCATTTTTCCGGAGAGATTTTAACCCATAATTGATACTGAACAAATTTATCGACCATGTTGTCCCTAGCCAAGTGCCGCATCTGCCGAAGCAGTTGAGAAAGAGGCCTATCACAAATGTGGCTAAGTTATGTAGCAACATCCCTTTGTAGCCATGCAGCAACATGTGAACACTTAGAGGCTTTAAAGGAAATCATCCGATTGTAAAAATGGGCCTCAACTTGCATAAACTAAACGATATAAATTATATAGAATAAAATTGACAAAAAAGTTGCTTATCTAGAAGAGGTTTTTTTAGCAAAATAGTAATTCATGGTTAACAAGGAAGATGATTGCGAAAATTCGACAGAAATCACCCATCAATGGAGTCAAAAATGAAGTAGTTTCGTTTTTTTCGGGGTCATGAAATGTAGTAGCCTGCCCACAAACCCCTAGTTAACCACTCGTAATAGCCTGAGAACAGGCCAAAGACAGGCATTGGAGATGAGTATGCGCGTGTAATAGGCGATGGCCAATCGTAACCAATAAATTAAGGATTAGTCATCAGTAGAATCTCGCCAGTAAACCCACATTAGTCACGCGGGACGGCTGACAGTCCACTGCGAATTTGCATTCTACATCGACAGACAAACACAGGTCAGGTTTTCAGTACATAAAACAACACTGTTGTGCAAATAATAAGAATGTATCATTATATGTCATCATTTACCTGTCGACACTTTAACTATAATTAAGCTTCGTTTTATTTTTGCTAAAACTTTGGGCTAGTCAGGCTTGAGAATTGTAAAATTTTGTCCTTTTTGGAATTTAAGAAACTAAACGCATTTAATATCGCATTTATCATTCTTTATTTACCTTAATAACATAAAACACCATTGATTAGAAGCAGGCGTATTTATTTAGGTGAGAAAAAAGTGATATCTTGCCGGATTTTGAATCACACAATATATTGTGCATTGATGTTTGTATCTTAAAAAAAAAATTAATGCAACCTAAATAACACAAAAGCTATCTTCTTTGTGATTAATTATGGAGAATTTTACTAAATTTACTTTCTTTTACAAAGTTGACGGCCCCTCAACCGTTTACCTGAATAGTTGGTGATTTCTTAACGTAGTTCCATGCGACGTTTATCCACCTAACTACAACTAGCTCATGCCTATCACCTAATATTGCAGCCTTGGAGTTCACATACTTGTCTATTTGTTTTAAATGGGCTAAAACGTTTAGTTTTAGTACGATAATGAAGATACATTTCCACCGCCTAATTAACATCTGTTCCTCCGTTGCACATAAGTTTCCCATGTCCTTTTGTGAACATCTTACCACAAATCGGTGAAAAAAACACCACAATTCTAGCTACAACTTGCCAATTTATGTCTTAGTTTCTGTAACGATGTGACTCATGTAATTTATTCATGAGTCAATTCAAGGCCATAAGACCAGCACAATGTCCTCAAATAGGCGGCAAATTTTAAGCGCTTAACTTGATTTTCTCTGAAATGGCAGCTCAGTATACCTTTACAGATCTACGCAATATAAACGTGGGATGCCATAACGTGATTGCTGTTGTCAAGTTCTTCAAAAAACCTCAAAAAACAAAAGGCACTGGATATTCTATGTTTGCATCCGTCAGCGACCCATCTTTGTGTGGCGATAAGTTCCCAGTCATATTTCTTTGTAATAACATAGACCACCTACCTCCGGTAATTGTAATTTGCCTTGTTGGTTTTTGATCTTTATCTTTCGACCATCGATTTGGTTAAATTGTCTTGATTTCACAGATTCGCACTCCGGGGGACATCATTATCATGCATCGCCTAAAGGTGTCTATGTATCGTGGCAGCCTACAAGGCTGTGGCCCAGGAAGTTCTGGTTTCGCCTTTGCGGTTTTTCCCGGACTTTGCGATTCTCCGCTAACTCCTTATCCATCTCCAACGAATTGCAGTGTAAATTATTTGTTGATAAAATTTCAGATTTGTGGCGCAATCCTCATGCGTTATTTCCACGACCTTATGCTTCATTGCAGTTCACGGACGCAGATCTGTTCCGTGTATTCGAACTTAGAGGTTGGTATAACTCTGACTCTTGTCCCCTCGAAAAGGAGCTGCCCCCTGATGTGGTTATGACCGAACCCCAGGTAAGTACCTGTTGCCTTCCACGCTGCTTACGCGTTAGTTGTCTGTTCGTTGCATGCTGTGAAAACTATCCTTATTTTTAGGCCCCTAGCAATCAGATGGTTCCGTTTGCCGAGAGAGTCGTCCCGTCTACTCGTATTCATTCCATAATGAAAAATGCGTTCGTAAACATTGAAGCGCAGGTAAGTCTAATGGCCCGCTTTTGATGCCATGGGCGTACGTGAGTCGCTGTGAGATCACACTTTCGCGTACAGATTGTCGCAATCTACTCGTATCCGCCGGAGATCACACGTGATATCATTCTGAGCTTGTGGGATGGCCAGCCGCCTCCTGAAGCGGCATCTCTTCCCCCATTCTACACACACCACGACCTCGACAGGCCACCTCACATTAGCGACTCGAGGACAGATCCACACCTCGCCGCTATCACAGGCCATTCGATGTTGCCTGCTAACGAGGACTGGTCAGTGACGGTCTTCGTCTTCGACGAGCACGCGCAGTCTGCTGTCGCGAAAAAGTTAAAACCGGGGGATCTCATTCGAATCATTAACGTCCATTGCACGGGAAAACTCGGCGTAGGTTATGGTTTATTTACTTGCTTTTCTATCATCTAAATTGTAAATAATGCAGGGGAAAAGATTCGATTTAAGTAGACTGCTAGTTTTTGTGCTTTGCGGGATGGCGACGCGTGAATGAACCGTCGTTGGAAACGCTGCTTTTGTCGTTAATATCCAAAGCAAGTAACCAATCAACTACGTAGATTCAAACCTGATAAGATACC
The DNA here is from genome assembly GCA_900604375.1 of Mesocestoides corti. Lineage (NCBI taxonomy): Eukaryota > Metazoa > Platyhelminthes > Cestoda > Cyclophyllidea > Mesocestoididae > Mesocestoides > Mesocestoides corti. The sequence continues at coordinate 38,211 of UXSR01005442.1, forward strand.
CATGATTTGGGTGTAAATAAGTGTGTCGAACTCAAAGCTGTGTAGATCATAAACAGCAAACTAGACAGACCGTCTTTCTCTTGAACAGCATGTGCGACGCAAGTTGGACGTCCACGGAGGTGGACAGAAATACGGCCGACGGATTGAGTTGCTGACCGAGGAGACGGCTCCACCAGACCTCGTGGCTAGGCTGAAGGCGGGTCGCGATGCGCGAAAACCGATTACGACGCCGTCGCAGTCGCCGGGTGCCGCCGACTTGGGCGTCGTACGTTGTCTAAGTTCTTTTTTCGCCGTTTGACCGTTGTTTTTTTGACCAAACTCGACTCCCACTCCTTGATGCCCTTGAACACGACCTTCTATGGGCACGTGGAAGTGCTGAAGATCGGCTAGAACGGAGACTTCACTGCACTCTGAAGTTCTTTGAGATGTTGGATACAGTTCGCCACAGATTTCTACTTTTGAGAAGTCTTCGAATTGGGAATGTTGAAGGCAATTTGAACAAACCCTGAATACGTAGACGAGACTAGATTTGCAACGTGACGTCGGCACTGTTGAGCCCATTTTGTCTGTCGACACTACTGACATACTTTCGAAGCAAATGTTGTTACTACTTAGGGTCGGAGATACCTTCCGTAGCACAGACGCCTAGCATAATGTTGCCGCAGTCATGCTATCTCGGTGCTGTTGTCATTTAGTTGTTGATATGGAAGTTGCGCGACGTGGTTTCACTGCTAGGTCCAGCAGCAGTAGGGCCATCAACTACCACACCGCTTCACCACAACAACCCCGCGATGTGTCGTCTTCGGGTTTGTGGCCGTGTTGTCCGCGCACGCCCTAATTCCCCACGCTCCCTCTTCCGATGCCTCCTTCTCGTCTGTCGCTCTTGTGGCACCTCCAGTCGAATCAAGTCTCCCACGCTGTAAGCCTGTCGCCTTTCGTGGAGGCGTTGCGCCGTGCCAGACGTTCCCCCTCTGTCATTCCCTTTTCAGACCAATGTGCCCCTGTGGCAAGAGCACGCACTTCCTAGCACTTCCGATGTTTTACCTCGTCCTCGCAGACCTCTCAGGACGCGTCTGCGTTCTCGTCTCGTCGCGCGGGATCCGAGCTCTCGCGGGACCGGACATGTCGAGTCTGCGTCGGCAGTTGCGGCTCCTCGTGTCGGCGACGGCGTCGCCACAGACAAAACGCGCCACGGCCAGGTCCATCACCGCGGCTTGGAGTCGTTGCGTGTCCTCGTGGATTGACGCCACACTCCTAGTGAAGCGCAGTCCCACCAAATCCACCGTCTCAATCTCACTCCTCGCCAAATAATTTCATCCGTCTTTAGAGTACAAACGTCATTGCATTTACGTCTCATACATATATCATTCATTATCTGTTCTTACGTGTTTTTTTCGTTCTTCCGTTCACTTTGGGCACAGTGGTCGGTTTCGCTACGCTTCAGACCTTCAAGCAAAGTTAGTTTTTCGGACTGCGTTCACCTCAAACGCTGGAGTTTGCTCTGGAGCCAGCGGTTCGGTGTTGAGGGTTGTGGAAGGTGTTTGTATTGCTATATTAAGCAGAATTGTACTCCAGGCCAGATGTACAAGTAGGGGAATCTGAACGTGTACTTAATCGTTGCCCGAGACGGTAACACCTTCCACCGTCTGAGGAAGTTCAGGAGGTTTGTCTGGATGCAGGTGCGGGGAAGGGGGGCGCTGACGTACTAGACAAAGGAAATCGATTAGTTGCACTCGGCTAGACCGTTCAAAGCTGGTTAGCTCTGCACTGTTAAACGCAAGATTTACCTAAAGCGGGTTCTGGCGACTCAGCAGGCTTCACCTAATGGCGTCGCGAGGTTGTAAACTTCGAAAATCAATCAAATCTAGACCTCACAGTCAAAATCTACTTTGTTTAAATGCATTCGTCGTGCGTAAACTGGGCAATTCGATTAGATAGGAAGTTCGCTGGATGTGTCAGCGTTTCTCGCTGTTGAGGGCGTTTAATCAGTCGGGCATCGATCTTGGCTGTAATTAGCTGTTGGTTAAGCACCACAGATTACACAAGAAGTAGCACTAAATTGGTGCGAAATATCGAACGATTGGCCAGAGCAGATCCCTGAGAATGAACCTGATTGGGTCGCTATCGTTTGTTCTGGCGGTGAAGGCGTAGTCCCAAAGATACCGTAAGACTGTGGTGCAGTAAAACTTTGTATAAAGTTAAAAAAACTTCAAAAGAGGTGAAAGCTGTGCTTGAAACGAAAGCATCACCAGGGAAAAATAGGTGAAGTGATTTGGGTTCCGCAAATCAAGACGTCCTACAACCAACTTAGGAACTCTCAGTGCGTGGTACTAGCAAATTCACCTCAGCCAATAACAGCCCGAGGTCCCAAACAGTGAGTGTGATTCAAGGTCAGACTTTCGGTGCCTCAAGTCCCGTTTAGGTGAGTTGATTCTTCATTTGGTGGATAACTCTTCAGACATATCAGTTGAGCAGACGAGGTGGCCTTAACTGGAGAATTGGACTAGTCATCTCTAGGAAGACGGACGTTTCTAATGCCGTAGGCCATCCTCAGGGATCGATCGAAGCCTTGATGCATATCTTCGTCTGATGGCATATCAGATTGAGGTGTCGAAAGCGACAGTAGTTCTCATGTTGGGCATCGTCCATTGTGTGGACGAAGCTCTCGTACTTCTGAAGTCCGTAGCTCCGATGCGAATATCGATTTTTTCTTAGTCGAAATAATTTGAGTGCTGTTCTAGGCGGTCCGAAATCTTTTACTTGAATTTTGTTTTCACCTTATGCAGTGATTTAAATATCGGTCACTCCGATTTAGCTTGACGCCTAGTCACACACAGCCAAATTTCTGGAAAGAAGAGCTATCTAAAGTTGCAAATTTGGCACAACATTTGCAGCTTGTAAAACGGTATTTTTTGTAACCTGGGCTCAGCCCCCATTGGTTCGCCACTCAATCCCTCGAATTCTTGCGTACTAACAACAAAGTGGCCTCCCGTTGCGCTTCGTACAAGTTGTGACCTTCCATGCGTTTGACCTTGACCTGATAAATCAACACCACGGGGACGTCAGTAGGGTGTCGTTTACGGCTGACCAACTTGGGGCGGCGTGATTAAGGGACTTTTATGTGAACAATGAAGCCCACGATTTCCCCAGGCATTACCCCTAGCGCTAAGGACTTTAACTGCATCTATTCCCAAGACATAACACTAAGTAGCTGACATAGCGTACGCAAATCCAGCCCCCTTTTCGCCCAAATTAACTCCCTAAAACTAAAACGCGACCAGGAGAACCTAATCGCGACAAAACGGAGCTGTGGCAGGTTACAACACGAAGAGGGGAGACTGACTAAGCCGTGTATTGGAGGCCGCACACAGACTTGCGGGTGTCCTCGGTGCAAAACAGGATGAGCTGAGATAAAGGTACAAATGACAGAAAACGGCCGGAGGGGCAATATGCGGGTAGTGGCGGGGGGGAGGGGAAGGTAGTGGCGAGTTGCGACAACCGCGATATTGAGTCCGATAGCAGACTGTTTTTTTTCTGCAGTCGTGGCCTCAACTTGTTATCGATTAGGGCGCTTTGTTTGGGGGACAAAGAAACGAGGCCAGCTACCGGGATTAGCTGCTAAAATCGGAGGAAAACAAGTAGCCACAAGCACAACGCGTGGAGTAAAAGCGAATTTCACGTAAATGATGAACTATACAGGGCGTAGAAACGGCGTGATAAATGCTAACGTGGTGGGGGTGGGGGGAGGTGATTAGTCGTGTCAACGCGACGACTGACTAACGTCGGGGATGCTGGTGCTGGACGTGGGCACCTCGTAGAACGACGGAGGTGGTTGATGATGGTGCTGGTGGTGGTGGTGATGATGGTGTCGCAGGGAGATGAACTGCTCGAAGGCCGTGTCCATGTCGTAGGCGATGACGTTGGCGTCGCCACAACACCCCGGGTAACTGGCCAATCGCACGACGCCCACACCACCGCCGAGACGACGCGAGTTCATGCTGCCTTGGAGACGCCAACACGCTGAATCCGGGTCGTAGACTTCCACCGACTTCAAGTAACTAGCTCCGTCGAAGCCGCCGATTGCAATCAGCTGGTTCCGAATCACCGTCAAACCAACCTACCAGACAATGTGTTAAAGCATGAATCAATAAAGCTTGTCTTTTTGTACTTGGGTTATCCACAACGTCCAATCAAATAGCAGCACCAACTTTCAATGTAGAATACCTTCAGCAGGCCATGTAGTTGGCAAAGTTGCATTCCAAGTACTCATAGAAGTTTGATCGGCTCAATAACTTGACCATTTAGCTGAAGTAAATTTGATCAAGACTCGACTTCGACTCACAAATGACCTTCAAACACGATTTGTCCCCAGATTTACCCAATTACGTTCACGACAAACCAGGCCTAGTTTCTGCTAGCTGCTCAGTTAATAGCCGATGTACAAGAAAACGTTTATTTGTGCCCATCCCCAAAAAGTAACAGGAAACAGTTGACTACAAGGGAGGCTTCGCTTCATTGAGAATCCATGGCGTGGGTGGCATCACCGTTGGCCGTGCTCTTGGACCCTTCAGGGTAATCACATTCGCCGTTTTCGCAGTCCTTGCCGTAGTTTTGGGTGGCGTGGCAGGCGTCGCCGTAGCACACGAACGCGCACACCCCCGAGTCACAGCCGAACCCGTAGAAGGGTCCGTTGGTGCACACCGGGGTGTTGCACTTCCTGAAGTTGTAGTAGCCAACACATCGGCCGGCATCGCAGCCACCCCAGTAGCCACAGTTGCCACCCTTGCAGCCCCGCTGACCTTGAGCGCCGTGGGCCCAACCGTCGTAGAGACCCTTCTGCGCCGGCTTCTGGGTGCTCTTTGGGTGGACACCGTACCCCCCGTAGCCGAAATTGCGACACCCAAGCCCGTAGCAGACGTAGTCGCAGACACCGTCATGGCAACCGTAGCCTTTGTAGCGTCCAGAGACGCAGACGGGTTCAGAGCAGGCGTCGAAGGAGTAGTCCCCGCCACAGCCGTTTCCAACGCAGCCGAAGCTCGTGGCAACGAAGCTGGCCAGGATGATAAGAATGGGACTTTGCATGTCGATGCTTCTCTGATGTGAGATGACCCCAAGCTGCACCGTTGCCTCTCTTATATATGTATATGTGAACGTACTCTGCACTCCTTCCAGCACGCGTTGTTCGATAAGTTCGACGAGTGTCAATAGGTCATGTCGCAGTTATCGAGAGGGCGACTCGATCAGCCACAACGCCAAATTCCGAGATTATGCAGTGTCATATCAACTATCCAACACACACTGTTCACACGATTTAGCACCACTTAAACTATGTTTAGGTGGAAATGCGTTCTGGGGAAGATTAGTCGCTGAATTAGGACTAATCGAGACAATGATTAAAACCGCAAACTTTGTCCTGTTATCGATTCAACTAATTAAACCTCAGATAGCAGCTCAAGTTGTGGTAAAATATCGGGAGTCCTATGAGGCTAGACTGAAGTTTGTAAATTAAAGGTGTAAAACCAAAAAGGGAGCAAAAGTTTAAGATTTTTGCCGAAGACCCAGAGCTCCTGGTGAGGCATTTGAGCAAGTGAACTGACATGGGCCAAATATTGTCTAGTTCAAAGGTCAAATGCTCTGCCAATGACTGCCCCCGTAGTCTATTTCCGTGTTCTGCTACATAGGGCTGCTTAAAACCATCGTTTTTTGTTCAAATTATGCTCAATTCCTGAAGTCGCGGTGCAAACGTTCCCGTCACAAGATCGTGAAAAGAATGTGATCGTTTGGAAGTGTAGATGAAAGCGCTGACGACTTGTTCCATTATAATGAATAGAGAGCAACACATTCAATCAGTGCCATCAAGCGTAAACTCTACCATACTTTGAAGTTCTGCAAAGATTTCTATCAGGTTTCGCTCGGAGACAAAAGAGCACCATTTGAGCAAGTGTTAGAAATTACAACAAGATTAATTATCTCAATTTCCACACCAGGATGTCTGTTCCAAATCGGTAGTTCTGTTGCTATGAGCGAGGAATTGAATAAAATACCAGAAAACATGACACGAATCAACAAGACGTGTTCTGGTGGTTTCATAAATACAAATGTGACCAAGTTTTGGTAAAATATCGTGAGTCTAATGAGGCAGTCTCTGAGAAACCAACTCGGTCAGCCGCAACACCAGCGAATGTTAAACTAGCACAGCCTGAAACCGCAAAATTTTACTTGTAATCCGCTCGTTCAAATGTGAGCAAATCAAAGTGGCTTCGTTCACAGTCTACAGCTTTGGAACTAAACACAGACTACTCGAGATCACAACCCAGAGAAGCAGTTTCGGGGGTGTGATTAGATCAGGAGTTTGCAAAAAGGGTCGAAAATTTTGTGAAATCATGCAGGAATTGAATGAAAAGTACTACATCATCCGTGCGAAATACCGTCGTCAAGGCACGTGAACATTGGTTCACGCGGGGTCTATTGGTGAACGAGGCGCGCATGTCATATCACACTCCTGAGCCCGCCTGAGGCAACTCGACACACAAAAACACAAGTCAGTTGACAAGAGATAAGGGCACCGCCGCCTACCCCACTGCGTCTCGAGGTCATGGCAACGACAGGACACCAGGCGTTGGCGCGGACGTCGTAGCACTCGGCGGAGGAGAGTTCAGTGGAGTCGTCGCGTCCACCGACAGCGTAGATGAAGCCGCCGAACGCCGCCACGCCGAGGTGCTTGCGTCTAGCCGACATCGAGGCGATGCGATACCACGAGCCGACACGTGGATCGTAGTGCTCCACGGTAGCGAGCGGGTGTTGGCTGTCGGAGCCGCCGACTGCGTAGAGCTGTCCGTTGATCACGGCCACACCCACGCCCAGACGTCGAGTGGACATGTTGGCGACCTGGTAAAAATAACCAGCCCAGAAATGCAGATTATATTTATTGCTACTAACTATAAATGAGTAGTATGAATTAAGAAAAACAACGAACCTTCGTCCACTTGTTGATGACTGGGTCGTAGCGTTCGACGAGGTTGAGACACGTGACCCCGTCCTGTCCACCGACAGCATAGAGGAAACTGTCAAGCACCGCGACACCGACACTCGTGCGGCAGGTGTTTGTTGGCGCCACGTCGGCTGACCACATGTTGGTGTGGGGATCGTATCTGGAGGGGCAATGAGACACGTGAGCCGTAGTGGCGGTGGTGGTGAATCAATTAATGTAGTACCACCTACCTCTCGACCGAGTTTAGGTAACTCTGGCCATCATGACCCCCCACGGCGTAGAGAAGGTCGTTGACGACGCCCACACCAACTCCACAGCGTTGCTTGTTCATTGGCGCGACCAGCGTCCATTCGTGGGTTCGCGGGTCGTAGCGCTCGGCCGAGGCAATAGCGTCGCCCGAGCACCAACCACCCACCGCGAAGAGAGCCTCTCCAAAGGCGACGGGTTTGCGAGGTCGCGTGCGCGGTCCCTGCATTCTGGAACGCTCCTGAGGCAGCAGGAGGTAGTTCTTGGCTTCGTCTATAAGATCACGACAGAACTCGTTGGAGCGAACAAGAGCGCTGGCACCGACTACGTCGACGAGGAACTTTGGCGTTAGCAGGGGCAGGCGGACGTGCTGCAGAAGCAGTGGCAAGTGTTTTTGACGCGATGTAAGGTCGTGTTGAAGCCAACGCATGACCGCCAGGTAAACCTGCTCCTCCCCTCGCACGCTTAAGTCATCGGAACTAAGTAATTCAATCAATTGTGAAACTGGGAGCAGCCTAAACTCCTCCGACTCCACCACTTCCTGAAACGGAAATGCGAAAAAAATAGTTTGGGTACCGAATTATTGTATATCGATAGGATTTTTTTAAGAAAAGACAAACATACCAGGAAATTCTGATGAACAAACCGATCGGCCATTTTGAGTAAATCTGTACACGAGTGAGTGTCCGCGAAAGCCCGAATTCCGAGGCAGTTTGAGGGGTCCAATTGTCGCTTGAGAAATTCGCAGCAGATGACTTTAATTTCTGTCATTTGGAGGAGGCAGGCTGCGGGAAGTAGGGCCTGGACATTTTTCACCTCAACTTGAATTCGGCTGGTGTAGCAGAAATTAACCAGGGTCTCAACAGCATTGGGATCCAAATCAAAGAGCTTCACCTCCATCTGCCGCGATTCGGCCAATTCACCAGCAAACATGGCCTTGAAGTAGGGCGACGATGCTGCCAGGACAACGCGATGTGCGTAGATTTTTTTGGAATCTACTAGCAGCACAACATCGCAAAGCTCCTTGTTCTTGCGCAACACGTTCATGGCATCAAGAGAGTTGCGAGAATGGAACTCGGATACGTATGAAAGACGGTGTTGACTAGATGGAGTCGAGACAGTGACGGTGCCACGTCGCAAGGAGTTACAACAGGGAGGTGTTTCGAAGCCAACAGAATCTGGCAATCGACAACGATCGCCCAAGTGCACTCGATTCGACAGGCTGCAAGGAGCCGAAGAGGTTAGGTCCAGTTGACCGGGGCATCTACTTTGGCCACAACGATGCAGGTGGAGGGAATATTCGTTGCCTTGGGATAAATTAATTGACGACGAGTACGAACTAATCGGACTTTCCGCTTCTAGAGCGGTAACTAATGCCGTACCCTCACCGGAAGTATCGATTGAACGCGTGTAGCTATGGCTAGGCGTATTATGGGACGAATATGGAATACTAGGAGACACCGGAGAAAGTCCATGGCTTGAAGACTGTATTGGCAATGGACTAGCACTGGAAGAACGCCGGGTTGCATTGCTTGGAATGTCGAGTTCCATGGGAAAGTGCGGCAGCATTGTTGATTGCAGCCCAGAACTTCTAATGCATCAAAAAGGTTAAGCCTCGGGCATATGTGTAGAAATCTAGTTAGTTAAAGTAATTAAATTCACGCTATGAACAGCACATGTCGCCCTAAGTAAGGGCAAGCAACCCAAAACTTTTGCTGATTTAATTGAGGCGCACATAGACAAGAACTACAAAAAGACTCAATTGAGATTTTGAGAAAAGATACTGACCTAAAAGACCTTTCCTAAGGCACATCAGATGTATATTTTAATAATAAATTTTTAAAATATACATTGCGGAGATTTGGCCTTTACAATTCAACTGCGCTTTGTACTTCCCTGTTAACACCACAGAGATTACTTAGTGGCAATACAATGCAAGGAATCAAAACATATATTAGCATGTTAACTAATAAAAGTTTGAAAAACTTTTTAAACTGTAGATTGTTATTGTGCAATACACGGTCACTCTAAAAATAAAAACGATCGATTCCAAAAACTATTGTTGACGTCTGTGACAGGTTTCGCACTAAGGAAAGCGAAATGCTGAAATAAAGAGAAAAAACAGTAAATTAAAGTAATATTACGGAGTGTCATTATTATTATTTTTTCAATTTCTTAGGAATAAACAATTTTGTTTTCGAGATAATGCCGTAAATTAAGCAAAATCTCCACTGCAAAAAATAGCATGCTTATTTGCGACTTAAGCCGTTTTTGATGTCCTTCATTCATGTATTGTAAATTTGCAGTCAAAAGCAGAGTATTTCCTGGTTAATAAGTCGTTTTAAATGTCTTTCCGTTGGCATTTCGCATGTGCCCAAAGTAGTTTTACATCATTTAAAATGAACTGCAATTTTCGGCAGGTTTAGTTAATCTTACCATATTTTACACAAGGTCAGATTTCCATTTAAAAAATACATCATATTTGCTTTATAGATTCAACGTGATAGGTTCTTTTCTGTGGTGTCACTGGCGTGGTCGCTTGAGTGCACTAGGTCCCCAGATGAAAGTGGGAAATGACCAACTAGGAAAGAAATAGAAGATAGGTGATGGTATAAGTCGTCAAACGCCTTTTTGGAGATAAGAAAAACGACATTTGTGTAACGAACCCGCATATATGGGAAAATCACGTATTCACTCAAACCAACAAAAGTCACAAATTGAATTTCTAACAGAAACCAATAAGTCGAACCCAGTAAATTTTCATTGTATAACTTCTTAACATTCACAAACGCTCAAAAACACACTTTACATAGGCGAAGAAATTTTTTGCAACTGCCTCATTTGAATTGCATTAAAAAGCATTTTACTAAAGGACAGCTTGCGTCTTCCATAACGAACAATAATATTTCGATTAAAAAGAGCGAAAGTGAATCAAGCTTTACTGCTACAAAGGCTTTTATAGTAGAAAAACGTTCTTTCGAGTAGCTCCCGAAGAGGGTGGGTTAGAGTTGAATTCCTTGATCTGACGTGATTTCGGAGGGCGAAGATGTCCTGCGTCGTGCCATTAACAAAAACTCAGGATTAATGGCTATAACCAAGGTGTAAGAGTCAACAAAGTTTAATTACATAATGCATGGTATGGTCACAGCTACAATCACTTTCCTGAATACAAACTTAATAATGCGTTAAGAAAAATAGTTTTGTATATATCTTGTTGACGGTGTTTAATGCGAACGTTTTAACTACTAAGAAAAGTACTTTTAACATAAAAATAAAAATTGTTAAATATCAAGCATATAAATTCGAGTATGCTTAAACATGCGTGACGAATTGTCGAAAGTCCGATTCCTTACTGACGATGTAGTAAGTGTAGTGAAGATGAGACTAAACGCTCGGAAGTTTTTTTTTTTCATTGAACAGCTACTGCAAATAATGCTTAGCACAAATACAACTCATAATGTAGAGCTGTATAAAAACAATCATAACTTGTTTGACTTTGGTAGAAAATCCTCTAGATTTGTGGATAATTTAGTCATCTAAATCCAAAGTACGCGATTTGCACTTTAGAAAACGCGGGTATTATAAGTGATTGTGGCGTCCATTGGAATCGTTGTTTTGATTGGTTGTTTCTGCAAATTCTTGCCATGCGTTGGCTGTCAGATTTTGCATTTCGAAATGGGGTATTCCTGTCAGTTTGTCAAAAGCGGTTTTATTGGCACAGAATGGGCTACAAGCCCCGGAACATTGAACCTGGCTCGTATCCGTTTCCAAGGAAGCAAGTTCCTGTTGAGGGTCTAAAGTCGTATGCCGAACGCATCAAAGGTTTTTCGAATAAATTTTATTTACTTCTCAGACGTTGCTCCGGCCCAACAGTCCCTAGAACCTGTGGACATTGGATTCAAATTTGATCCTCCCAAACGTACCCACAAGATCATCAAGAGGCCCGAGCTGGAACCGTTGGCTCGGCGAAAAGAACTGAAGGTAAAAATTGACGAAGTGCACAACGCCGACGAAGACGTTGAGTCACCGATCCGTCGATCACTTGCAGCATGCCATTATGGCATCTTCTCCGACCTCTTTGGACCTCCTCATCAGTTCAATCCGGTTGTAGATCTACCAATCTTTTATCCTCTCGCAAATTCCTCCGATGTCATTCCGGTTTTCTGTGGCAATTACGTTTCCCCGGAAAATGCCATGGTACTTCTTGTACATTTTATCACCGTAAATATCCTCAATATTTGTGTTGTTGTAATCCAAATGTTCTTTTTCACAATATTGAAATTAGATTTCACATCGTATTGGGAATTGGTTTTTGTAATTATCTTGAAAAGCTATCTTATTCTGATTACGTGGTGCCTACTTTTTTTAATCTGGTGCTTTTCGTAGCCCATTTGGAATAGACAGTGACTGTTGAGCGCCTTTTTTTCAATTAGGATGAGCCCCTTGTCGATCTATCTCGTTTAACCAGCAATTCGTTGTGGACACTTATCATGACGTGTCCAGACGAACCGTTGCCTGATGAATCCGACACTCAACCTGCCGAATACATCCACTGGATGATGTAAGTCCTTGTCACCCCTTTTTGTCTCACATTCGTCGATTTGGTGTGGTGCTTATTCCGCTTTTTTTTTTATCTAAATCACCAGCACAAACATCAGCTCAGAGGTGTGTGCAGACGGCGCGCCCAAGAGCGGAGATGTCGTCGTCGAGTACTTGCCACCACTGCCCTACTGTGGCACGGGTTTTCACCGCTACGTCTTCGTGCTCTATCGCCAAGACAACGGCGTCGTCGACTTGTCTGGAGAAACACGTGGGCCCGTCAATGTGTATGTGTGATCGTTTGTGATGTGGTGTGGCTGTAAGGTGTTAGGGCAAGTAGGTGTCGGAGTCACGTGTTCTAAGCGATATACCGTAATGGTAGTCAACCGAATTCGGCTGAAGAGATTGTTGCGAGACTGATTATTGACAGTTGGAGCGCATGTTGCCATTTATTGCAACCTCGATGCACTTCGTATTCACGCGTTTTGATTCTCACGCAAAACGAGCCTTTTTAGAATTCACAAATGATCTGTGGAAAGCCGCATTTAAAAGAAATAGGTGCTGTAATCATGGGAAGCGAAAGGGCATGATCTGTGGTGAAGGAATTTCACGAGAGGTATCCTTTACGAAATTCTTCCACGTAGCCAAACGCGCCATTGCCCATCAATGTTAACATTTAGACATGATTCTCCTTCACCACGACAACGCTAAACCACACGTCATTCAGCCGACACTGCAAAACTTATGGAGATGAAGCGTACGATCCTGTCATGTCGTAATTCCTCATTTTTTTCTGCAGAGACCAGCATTCCGAGCGAGTGTTCAGTACTGCAGATTTTTACCGAAAGCATCAAGACGCATTGACTCCAGCGGGACTTGCCTTCTTCCAGTCTTCCTGGAACACCTCGGTCAGGTCGTACATTCGTGAGCATCTTCCGCGTGAGTTGGCGTCCTGTTCCAAACAAACTCCGATCAGCCAACCGGAAAAAATGTACTCCTATACACCTTCTTTGCAACTATTTAGTGTCTAAAGAACTGGTATTCGGGGTTGAATTTCCAGACGACTTGCCACCCCCGCAATCTCGCTTCCCATTGGCCAATTCGTGGTTCCACCCACGCCGACACCCCTGTGGCCTCCCTCTAGCCGACAGCCGTCTCGGTGTGCACGAAGACGTCTCCTTCGACGTCTACCTGGATCGATATCGAGATAGACGCGAGATGGACGAGGAGTTGGTGAAACTACGACTGGCCACCGAAGGCAACCCCTTGGACGCCACGTGCAAACGGACCCAGTCACCCTTCCCCCTTGCCAGTCCTCCTCTCCCTTCGGATCGTGAAGTCCCGTCGTGGTGGAGGCAGCAGGAGATTCAACGGCGTCTGCGCAAAGGTCGCTGGGCACAGCTGGAAGGCCACGAGGACTGAAAATCTCTCCTACAAATCCCGCTACTACTTGCTTGTCGGTTAAACATACAATGCGTAACTTTCTTTTCTAAAAGCAATCAGGCAAGTATAATGCAGAAAATATGTCGGTGTCTTATGGTGGTGGTAGTGGTGATGCAGCTACTTAAATTGTAATAAGTAGCGCAGTTTGGAGAGAGCGACGAGACTACCGGAGACGCGAATTTGGTGGTTTTTAATGGCCTCAAGCACGTCCAATCGACCGCGTAGGATGTCAGAAAAGTCGGTGGCTTTTATGTGAACAGTCGCCGTTGCTGCACGTCCCTCGGACACGCCCTTTTCACTGTCACCTGAAAATTGGAAGGTAGAATTTTAAACTCTGTTACTGACAAGAAGTTAGTAGTTAGGATTTTTTGATTTTTGCTACTCTGCGTTCAAAATGATGGTCCGCCGCTTACCCGTATTCGCGTCCATGTAGAACGCAGCTGTGTGCGGTTCCACTCCACTGACGTCCGAATTGTAGACAAAGACTTGTAGACTGGCTTGACCCAGAGCGTGCCGCACTTTCTCATTGGCTAGAAACACCTTGGCACGGGATAGTACTCCGTCAATGAGCTCGTCCAATAGTCGCTCGGGGTCACTGTGATTGGCTGCCACGTTGGCGGGAGAATTAACAGACGCAAATGGTGCGTTGGCGGTGGTGGCAGTAGAGGGGATGGACAGGGTGTTAATCATGTCAACAAATTGGATTGCAGATTTGGAAGCAGTGGTTCCGGCCGTAGGTCCACCGACACCACCACCAACCAGTAGTGGTGAAATTGAGGCAATTTGCTGTCCCAGTTTTTGGAAATCGATGCTGCGAACCTTGTCTGATGGATTTGGAGGCTCCTTGAGAATTTTTACGTCAGATCTGTGTGTTTTTTGCGAGGGGAAAAGAATACACCATGTAAACAAACTGCAGTCGATGCTTCTAGTAAACACGATCACGGAATTATGGATTTAGTCGCTGTCTACTTACCGAAATCCTACAGCCGTCTTGACATACTTGACAGTAAAAAAGCTATGCTTAATTTTTCAGAAAAGGTAGCTACAATCGCTTACATTTTTAGCTCCACAATTTGTACGCCATGCGAAGAACACTGACAGTTTAACGATGACTAAAATGGGATGAGAACTACTAATCAAAAATATCAAAAAGTCAAGTTACTAAAAAGTACAACAGTACAACCTTAAATATAAAAAAGTTCAGTGCTTGAATAGCCGCTCCTCTTCCCCTATCGGGCTAAAAATCAATAAGTATTGATTTTTTATTTCGTATTGATTCTCACGCGCACTAAATACGGTGAAGATTGATTGAAGCTATTTGGCGTTTGGGCAAACTCACGCGAACTTCACTGGCGATGTCAGGTAAAGCGTGACCCGAGGTGAGGTCACGTGAATGAATCCGATTGGCTGATCTCTGAACTGCCGTTTCGGCTTTTTTCGCGACCAAAGTGGAGGGGCTGAAGACGCGTGCACTGATCACGGCGTCGACATCGACGATTTGGAAGACAATTCGACAGCCGATTTCAACCTCACCGCCGTCAACTGTGTCGCTCTGGCAACAGCAAGATCGCAACAGTCAAGGTCATTTTATCAGCCAGTAGTTTCCCTCGCCTTTCTAGCAAGACATTGGTCACGACACTTGTGGTACATGTTGGTGCCATTATTGACACGATAATGCACTATTTCGAGGTTCAAATGCCAACGATAAACTCACGGAAACTGGTTTTACAATGAGAGATTGTTCTTCGAGGTCAATGACGTGATATTCGTCCACAAAAGGCAGAACCAGAGCGAAGCCTAGGTGAAGATTATTAAGATGTGAAAGCGTTTGGCAAATTTTGCATTGCAGAAGAACAGAAGAACAAGGTCTGAATTTTGTGCCAAAATAACCCACAACAAGCTGTACACGCCTTAACTTGATTTGATCTGAAATGGGTTACTTGTCACTAATTTCAACCGCATAATTCACTAGGCCAAGAAAGTAATTACTGTAAACTGGTAATCCACCAATCAAATCTCTAGATGGTGGTCATCACTGTAAACTCGTAATACACCAATCACATCTCAAGATGGTGGTTATTACCTGGGCCCTTTGGTTTTAGTTGTCTCCCCAGACGATACACAATCAATGTTTTCGACTTTGGTAGTTTCTACAATGACAGTAAAGTGTGAATGAAGGAGTTTCGATAAAATGCTCATATTTCTATTGATTGACGAAAGTAAAGACTCACCTTAATGCAAAACCAGGCGGTAACGGGGAACGTAGCTAGGAGCAGTAAAGTGGAGAAGAACACAAGGACAAAGTAGACGCTTGCACTGACAGCGGTTTCAGGTCTTTCCTCAAAATCGTCCTGGATCTCTGGGTCTGTTGAAGGCAAAGAAGTCTTGTGACACGAAATGTCTAGGCCAACATCTTTAATAAACATGAAATTAATGTTACGCAGCCAACATACCATCAATGAATGCGCTTTCATAAGTAAATATCGATTGGTAGGGGGCCGGTATGACGTCAGCGTCTTCCGCAGGCCTTGTCATTTTCCGCTTTGATTTCTTCTCATCGACACTGACTACCTCGGGGGTAAAGTCGAACGCGGTGCCGAATTCGATTGGTTGAGAGCCTTGGTAACCGGTGAAAGTCAATTTCGGCTCAAGGAGCGAGACACTTCGCGCGTGGGCGCTGTCGCCGCGGTTTGTGGGGGTGTCTGCCTCGTAGCTGAAGGTGTATCGCCTCGTGGAAAGTGGAATGAGACCGTCTTCGGCGTCCACGTCGTCATCGTCTCCATGGTTCCCTATCCTACGATGCCACGGCCGACGATGCTGACTGTGCGTCTCGCCAACCATTGGAGCTATGAGTGACCTTTAAAAATGCGAGAGCGAATTTCATTGGTCAACTACTGAGGTTAAATTAGGCGTCTTTCAAAAAAACGATCATGAGGTTATCTCAACATCATATTCGCTGAGCAGCTTCATTTATCGCCGTCGCGACATTCAATTATCTACTGATAATGATGTCAATATCATGCAAACCACAAAAAAAATTAAGACCAGTTGCAAAATAATATTAATGCACCCAAAGAAATTGCTGTTGAACTGTCACATCGTTGCAAAAATTAGTGCCGGAACAAACTTAACTGATGACCATTGTGAATATTTATTTTTTGTAGATTAAGACTGAAGTTTAGGGTCATACTAATCCCGGAAAAAACTGACATCTATCAGATTAATTAACGTAATTAAAATTATCCTCAAACATTGAAAATTTGCAGCAACACTTTAAAATTAGTTCAATCTCCACATTAAGTTTTTTTAAAGTAGCAGAACTTGGTTATTATTACATTTTTTAATAGGCACACAAACTTTGATGTAGGAAAAACGTAATTGACCAGTTTTCAATCCTTCAACGAAAATTTTTAAGACCATTCCCAAGGGTACTTAAAGATTACTGTCATTTTAGCTTTCGCGCAATTTTTGCCTTTTGAAATAGTTTACAAAGACAAAACTTGGGCGATCACAATCAATGCCATAATTAAGCTATGTCAATGATCTGGTAAAAGAAAAAAAATGTGTGATTTACCATTTTTGGTTACTTTTATTACATCCAAAACAACAATCATTTATAAAACCAACTAATAGGACCTACTGCCACAAATAAGCAAAATAACAACGAACCATTCAATGCAAAGTACATCCGGCTCAATTAGAATTGCGATTGCGTAAATGGTTTTATTGAAATAAAAAAATTATG
Source organism: Mesocestoides corti (assembly GCA_900604375.1). Lineage (NCBI taxonomy): Eukaryota > Metazoa > Platyhelminthes > Cestoda > Cyclophyllidea > Mesocestoididae > Mesocestoides > Mesocestoides corti. The sequence continues at coordinate 55,175 of UXSR01005442.1, forward strand.
TACATTTAAAAGAGGTCAAGACTAGGAGCAAACATGCAGCACAAAAACCAGATTAATAGAAATAAGAGGCAATAGAAAAAAAGCAAATCACAATTTACAAAAACGTATTATGGACTCAAAGATATCTCATCTTTGCTAACGAAATATTAAAGCTTAGACCAGCTGTTCCAGTCATATATAATTAAGTCAAAATGGCAAAAGCTAGACAACAGCAAACACACAATATTCTTTAATTCAAGCATAACATAGTCAAACTAACGAAAAAAAGAGAAAAGTAGTGCCAATTTACCTTTAATTTAAATTAGATCGAATAGAGAAGGTGTTGTTCGTAGATTATGTGATGCAAAACATTAAACACGGGCACGTGATTATTTAACGTATACATACTACGGTGTTTAGAAGTCTAATAATTTCTCTTACAGTTAATATTAAGATTTAGCGGATGATCATATATACAAATTTGCGGACATTAAAGGTTTTGGGCCACAGAAATGAACGTCTAATTTGGAGCAGCTAAACAAATGATATTTTTCAAACGAAAATTATTGCCATGTATTTAGTGATTTTACATTCAGAACCCCTTGAAATTCTCAACTAACATATTAAAAAGACAGGCGCAAGGTTTGTGCAGCAATTTTTTGCGTTTTTTTCTAGTGATTCATTTTTAGTAATTTATGAATATTTAAAACAGACGGATAATTTCAACATGTTGATCATTAGTGAAGTATTTTTTGAATATCTGTGCAATATTGTATTTGTACTTATGGTAGCCCTGCATTTTATGGGCAGAACACTAAACGTACTTTTTTTAAAGAGATCTACATTAAAGCAGCATTTAATAAGAAATTAATTATAGCGGTAGCGCCTTGCTTTATTTTTACATAATTTATTTAACATCTTGTAGATTTCCCAATATCTGTACAGGCAAAGTATCAAAATTTCTGCATGTCTAATATAAATTTTTTTGATTATATGACCACGAATATTTCCCACTTACATTTTGCTTTAAGAAATAACTGACCGAACCTTTTTTATGTTAACGTTACTTAACATGAAAGACAAGTTATTTCATTCATATCTTGTATCAGGTCCAGGTATGCTGACCCAAACGAGACATTTTTACTTATTTAGAAATGGAATTAAAAATTATTCGGTTAATATTAAATTATTAACCTGACGATATAATTATGCTAGCTGTCTTCAAGTTCTATCCACGTATTACGTTATTACTTCTGACATGGTTGGGTGAAAATCGCATTAGGAAATTTTCTGAGAGCAATGAAGGCATCACATCACTATATTAATCGGAATTGTTTGGTATGAAAAACCATAAATCTGAAAGTGGCAATCGGTTTTGCCTAAACAGTGGTGACCGTTATATATCATCAAGATATTTCTTAGGTGGTCGATAATGCATTAAAATCTGAAACAGTAATTTATTTCTATTTTTTAAATTTCACACAATGCAACAAAATTACTTAGGTTCAACTTTGCTTTTAAAAACTCATGCTAGTAAATACGATTTTAACCAATTAACACAATTGCAATTCACGTGGCCAGAACGATGGCAGGTGCACCCATAAATGCAGATCTGACACATTCTCAGCTTAATACACATCAATTATGTCTACATTATTAATTAGGTGCTTTGGGCTGTATCTAGTCAACATAGAACTGGCAAAGTTACGTTTTATTTTATAAAAGTGTAAATTAATATTTTGTTATGGGTACATTCCGTGAAGTTACTATTTAATCAACCACATTACAATGCACATAGTTTTGTTGTTTTTTTAAAAAAATTGACGAATTTTTTTGTCATTTTTGCTTAAATAACTTACGATAGTTTTGAACTCTGTTGTTTTAACAAGTGTTTTGCCTTGTTGCATTTTTGAAATAGTCTAAGTGTTCTTCATCCCTGTGATGGCTTCTCAACAAGCTGTAGACGAGATTACTTCTGCGGCAGAAAATGCCCTTGACAAGATTGAAAAACGACCGTTTATTCAGCAAGTCACAATCGGTGCCGCTAGTGGGCTGTAAAAGCAATAATTATTGTATATTTTTTATCAGGGTAACGGGATATGCGTTGGCGAAAATTGGCAAATCTGCTGCTTTTTTACTTGGTGTTACTGCTATTGGTCTCCAGGTACACATTTCATTACTGTTGAAAGAACCTATGGCGGGATCAGGGTGGTTTTTGGGACATTTTTTACCTGGATGAATGAATACCTTATAGTTCATCCGCTTAACTCAGAAATATTTAGGTCATTATACTGAGCTAATCAGTTTGTGGAAATTATTAATTTCCATATTGTATCAAGTCATCGTTTTGTGTCACATTACAAGCGCGCTAAACTTCACAATTTATGTCTACATATGGTGTCTAGTTTATGACATCCCGATTGGGCGGTTTTAGAGATTGAGTCGATCGATTTATCATGAGTGAAGTTATATTTTTTTAACATTGCGATTTATTTTTAATCGTCATAACTGGTCTGTTTCACAGACGTAATTGTGGCTTTGAAGGTCACATTGATTCATTGATAACTGATTACATTAAAGCTGTTTGAACTTTTTGTTGATGGTTCTTCTCACCCGAATTTAACTGATTCATCAAACTAATGCCTCGGTTTTCGTGTCGTCCGTGTTTTTTATTTGACAGTTTTTTGCATTACTTCGATGATGCTAATTTAGGCATCTCACGAATTGCATAATCAGACAGTCATTCCTGTCGGTCTAATACATTGTGACATTTTCGTCTTCCTCCTGCTTTAGTTTGTATTAAGTCGTAAAGAGTCCGCAATTAACTGGAAGAAAATCGAAGATGAGGCACGGGAAGCCTTTGAGAGGGCATCACAGCAGAAGCAGGTATGTTCTACACGGTAATGAATCCTTCTTCAGCTCATTTCAAATTTTTGTGTTTGTCGAAAGGTTGTCTTGTAAATTCTCACCCTAAAGTGTTTTTTTGTAGTCCCTGGTAATGCCTTTATCGTTCAAATTTGATAAGTTATGCATTTTAAACTCATAACGTCATTGTTTCCTAAAATCACACTTTTCTTGTATCCCCTTACATTTTAGCGAAGTACCCTGCCCCCAAAGGTATGTTACACAACTCCTTTGCATGTTTTGCTCATATTGCACACACGCATGTTTTCTCTTAAATTGTGATGAAGTAATTCACAAGGAGATTGGTTCGTAACCCCCTGTTTTTTGCCTAGATTTGTTGCTAACTTCATTATTAGACGTTACCTCTTGGTCCTTGAATGGTCTTTAGTGTTAACTGGTTTTTTTTTAATTTGTTGGGACCGTCACACATTGTGTGTTTGAAGCGCTGTTTTATTGCGGTTTAGCACGTAATACTTTTAATTGGTGCATAGTCACGTACGACTCACAGATTGACAGCTGGAATTAGTCGTGTGGTTTAGATTTGTTACGCGTGTAATGCATCAATTATTAATGTACGGCTTAACTGGTTTAATTACCTTAGTGTCATAAATTAACGCAAATTTTCGGAACAAATTTTCCGTTCGTTCTAATGCAATGTGATAATCCAAAGACAGTTTAATTGTGAATTTACTGGGCGTTGAGTGATGCTTCTTTTACCAACAATGGCCTTTATTATGCATTTAGTTGCTAGTGGCCAAAATTACTATGGGCACAACTTTTGTTCCAATTGACTGTCAAAAGCGTCGCTGTTACGCTTCTGCAATCACCATTTGAATCCATTTTTTTCTCTTAACCTTTTAGTTGGTGACAGCCTTCAAACAGAACCAGGCATTCTTCGGTTCATTTGGTGGCGGCTTTCTCATTGGCATATCCTTTTCTTAGGTTTTCGTTGTAACCGGTGACGTTTAAACTCGAGTGCCCTATACATTGTAGATCTTGGCTACTTTAGTAAATCATGTATGCCGTTTGTTCGTTTTGTCTTTTTATTCCATGGACCACTGCTACCAAGTGGTAGATGCAAGCGTAGTTAATCTGTTTAACTACAAAGATGGGTGATGTATAAAGCATTTGTATCAATTCATTGCAAGTCCCTGTATTTCATATTGAAGTTACTCACTCGATACAATGCATAATCACGATAGTAGCTATTCACTAGTTAAACTTAAGTGCATGCCTTGTGGCTATATCGTGACTTATCGGTGGCATTTTCATCATCTCTTTGTTGGGATATGATTGCCCAATAAGTGTTGAACTAAGTTGTCCTTTCTGTCGAAATAATCGCGTGCTGCTAGATACCCGTTTGATTGGAAGGTCGGATGTGCGGATAGTGCTAACCAGTGATCTGTAGTATTAACTTGCGATAGTATAAAGTCATAATAGTTTATTGTTAAAATTGGTTCATGTGCCGTGGATATTTATCAGTGCAGAGAACTAGTGGGGATTTCGGCCGGAGTCATACTGTACAACAAAGAACATAGTCATTTCTATGTCAAATAAGGGCGGCGATTGATTTAAACCGAGTATATAGTGGGCCAAAACCACATTTTAAAAATTGGCTCATTCAGTTAATAAGAGTGAAATAGATGGCGAAATTTAAACGTTACTGTTGTTAGACATACATGCCAAGTGAATAAATAAATATTTACGTCAAGCGTGGAGTGTAACTGCTGCGTCATGTGAAATTATCGTAATTTTTTTACTTTAACAGGTTGGTAAAATCAGCTCTCCTGTTGGTACCACAGATTGGAACCTCTTAATTTACCGTGAACTCCACGCCTATCAGATGGCGTAAAGATCATTCTAAACATTCTGCGGAAGACTATAATCATGTCAAAACAGATTTAAAAGGTTAGCACGTTGTTTGTTAAATTTATCTTAGAGCCAGACACGGTGATGGAATTTCACCAACACCAACTCAAGTATTCCGGAAAAAATAATGCAAAATCTGACCTACAATCGCGAAATATATGCACTTTTACATTCAGATTGAAAAATAAGACAAAATATGTTTTGTCAATTGAGTATTTTTTCTGTAATGAATATAAGTTTACAGCCAAATCTCTTGTTTCATCTAATGATTTGATCCAAAAAACCCGGCGTTTTTGAGAATTTTTGCTAACCAATTGAAGTTGCGTGATCTCCCTTCTTTGCGACGCAGCCTTTCTTCGGAGTTCGCAATGCTTCGAGAAGTTAATGATGCTTTATCCAAAGACAAAAAGTAGAGAAACTTGCATATTTTTACCTTTGGCTTTTAGATATAACTTGGCAAATGACCATGTCTACAAGTGTTCTTCGCCTATGTGCTCCGGTTTCTCATACACCCCTAACGTATCCTGCACTGTTTGCGGGAAGCTTATTTCCGCTGTCCCACACATAGAAATAATTCAATGTAACAATGAAAAGACACGTGTGGAGCAAATCGGTGCTAAGAGGCGCCTCGTTGAAAAGTCGGATATTTGTGTGTCTGGGCCATCATTTTCATTTCCAATGGTGGTAATAAGTCTTGGTAAGATGAGCGTCTTTGACGCCAGAGAAAAGCCCTGTACTATTTCAAATGATTCCATATCTTTTGGTGCTCATGTTCATGGTATGTTGCGTTTTTTTTTTCAAACTTTTAATGCTTAGGTTCATGGGTCCCTCTCAGCCTTGATCACAAGGAAGTCGATGATCTACTCTTTTGTGAATCACTTCAGGTTATATTTTTGCGTCCCAAACCGAAGGCCTTTAACCGCATATATGAGGCACTAGGAATTTCGAGTAACCATTCCAAGGACGGTAGGTCTCTATTTTCTCATTGCTCGTAGACAAAAAGAAACGTATCGTAATTGTGCTTGAAAACGAATCTTCACGGAATGTTGTCAATTCTCTCTCAGCATCCCGCTGCTTAACTGTTCCTCAGTTAGAAATTTTCTGCACCAGTGTTCGCCTAGTTGGTGGCGTCTGCATGCCTGATTTAAAACCCTCAGTTGCTCAAAACCTTTTGGTCGCCAACGGTGTCCGACCATCGCGAGGTAACTCAGCCGACACATCGTCCCACGATAGTGGCGCGTCAGAAACCTCCACCTCTCCATTCGAGCCTCATTCTGAGAACACCAATCACACACCCCCTGTAATTTTCGCCAACTTATTATTATTATTATTTTGTATTACGTTTTGGAAAACTCGTCTCGACTTTCCTTAACTTCTAGTCCTCAGATTGTCATCAACCCAGCGCAGTCGATTCTGATAATCTTGTTATACTGAGCGATGACGAATCTGACGAAAAAAGCAGCAGTCCTGGGTCGCCGTCAAACACTCCAGCTGACTCCGAGCCCAACGGGTCACTTTCGAACAGCGGAAAAGGCAGTTTCGTTTACCACCCTCCGGGATCGAAAGATGGCATTCGCCTGACCGACGCTGACGTGGCTTGTCTTTTGCCTAACTGCTTCCTCAATGACACAATAATCAACTTTTACTTAAAGTACCTCTTCTACGAGCAGTTAACGACATTCCAGCGCCACGCTACGCACCTCTTCAATTGCTTTTTCTACTCTCGACTGTCGTCTATTCCTTCCGGCAGTACAGTCTCTGTCAGCGCTGGCGCGTCTGACAGCCAACAGGCTGAAAGGTGAGCTTATTTTCCCCGCATTCGTGTTGTGAAGTTTTGAGTGTAGTTCGCCAACTGTCATTACGTTGTCGTAAACTTTGACATTCTCCTGTGTCCATTTGTCAACACTGACATATCTGTGCCTCTTTTTTGATTCCCATTCTGGTGGGTTTTTTGCAGACCAAACGGTCTAGTGTTTGATTTGATTTAACGAAAATGAATGATGATGGCTAAATTGTGCGTTATGGTTTTTTGCAGCCTCCGCAAGGTACGACACGCTAACGTTGCGAATTGGACGAGGCGGGTTGATCTATTCTCAAAAGACTACATTATTATTCCGATCAATGAAAGGTAAGCATTAGCTGAAGACTGTGGCAAAGCAACTACATCGGTTTAGTGACTTTCTTCTTCACTTCTCCTTCTTTGCTTCATTTACAAGCTCACACTGGTTCCTGGGACTAGTCTGTTACCCCTGGATGACTGGCATGGTCAGTTACACCCAGTTATACGAGAATTTCGCCTTCGATCTCTGTCAGCTGACTCCCAAATTTGTCGACGTCGACCAACTACCTGTCAGCTCCGCTGATATTGGTCTGGAAGAACTCAAAGTTTTCCCCTCGGACAAAAAAGTACGTCACTCACCCGCTCGGTCATGTCTTTGGCACCTTTTTGTGCTCAATATTTCTGCTTTTGACCTGAAAACGCCTTTGGTTAAGTGTCTTTCCTTTTACTAAACTGCATCTCAAACTGATTGGCGATATCTAAGTGTTGTAGTTTGAGCCCTCGTTATCAACTAACATAGTGGGCCTTCCCTTCGTTAATTTATAAAAACGTCCTCAATGCATACTAGCAGAGCGTCACTTCAGTGCATTTAAAGTAGCAGGTGTAAAATGGTTGAAGTATTTATTTGTGTCTCGTCACCCTTGGCGAAAGCGCTTGTGTTTGCTTCTAAGCCCTTTTTCGCGCATTTTAAAGGGCGACGCATTCGATCGATGGAGGCGCAGGAGGCTTGCTTGGCTTCGCCGCCGCGGGATCAATGCCATGTGAGTCTCTCAGTCATCGCGCCTCGTCAGGGGTGTCGTGTCCCCGTGTATCACTTTGTTCATAGTCTTTTTTTTCTCAACGCAGGCCCTGTATCCTTCTCTTCGACTCAATTCCTTCCCACTCACGAGTTGGCAACCTCCACATAATCCGAAAGTGAGTTTGTGCTGCAAATTCTCCCTCGGCCTCCACGCATTACTTCTTCCACAATCAGTAGTTTTGTCCCCTTGCAGTTACCTCCAGGCTGAGTGGGACGCGCGACGGAGTGAACGAGACGGCGTCTTGACCTTCAACAAGGACACCATCCGCGGCTTCAGCCCAAAAGTCCCGGCTCAGAGCAACCTCGTCGACTGCGGCATTTTCCTCCTGCACTACGTTGAAATGTTCTTCAAGGTAAGCGTAGAACTCCTTCCCTCCTTCACAATCGATATATTTGTCCGGTCAATGCCCCCCGTTTTGTCTTGATCCAGAAACCCGTGAAGAGCTATACAAAAGTCTACTTCCAGAATGAGATGTGCAGTTGGTTCGAGAGTGAGATGCTGGGCCAGAAGCGGTCGGTAATTTCCAAACTCATCGAACAGATTTCGCGTCGGACCTCCGCTAGGCACTAAACCTTACCCGTTCTTCTTCCCCTCCTCTAACCCCCCCCCTTCCCCACCACCGTTTGTGTGAACCCTCGCCACCTTACGCAGTCCAGTAACCCTGTTTGTAAATAGATCCTAACATTTCGACCCCGCCGCACTCCTCACCACCTCGGTGACCGCCCTGTCTACTTTTGATGGTCTTCTCGTTGGATAATAACCACTCAGTATTCCTTCTGCTGACCTTGTAATATTCTACTGATCGACGTTTCAACACACGAACACGAAGGAGACCAATAAACTGCATGAACTAGGCATTGTTGCTTGATTTTACTCCGGGTTTGCCGTGCGGGATTTCTCGTTCCACGGACACCACTTGGCGCTCGTAGCAGTGAATGGCATCACGAATTATGGCAGGTGAATGCCAAGAAGTGTGGTGTGAAGGCCGATCTGCTTGAGACGGCGTCCCTGGCATTTAGGTAAAACCTAGGCTTAATTTCAATAATTGTCGCCCAAGTGGCTTCTTCACAGCGGCACAGCATCTTTTTGGAACGTGCAGTAGAATTTAAGTCTCCCTTTAGTCAATTTTTTTTTTTGGTTTGCATAGCCACCTCAGAAAAACCGATGACTCATGCTTCGAAATGCTATCGCATACTGTCTAAACAAGGCGATCCAGCGATTAAAACACACAAGAACAACCCAAGGGAAGTCGCTCATCCGAGGTTAAATTTGCGCTTTTGTGTGTCAAGTACATGAAATAAGGTACATTAGGAGCAAGCCTTTTTGGGTGATGAAGATCAAGCAAATGTGGTAGTGCTTTGAGCACCAAAAAAGCCGCAAAATCGATTTCTTCAGCAAAAGCGAAACACCTGTCTCTTTGACGGCGCTTCTTTTTTCTCATATTGCGTGGGAATATACTCCGATAAGCGTCTGATTGCTTAAACTCATGGAAAGTGCTTTGACTGGGACAGGGAATTGGTCAGTTTTGCGTGAGAATAAACCCAACTCCCGTAACGTGAACCTCTGACTCACTTCGCTAATTCGACCAATCACGTGATTGGTGCTCACAATGCATGTTTTTTCTTGAAGCGGCCAGACGGCCAGCAACACTCAAATGCGTTAAGCGGAGTGAGGTGTGTATTGTTTAATCCAGTGACGATGACCAATCAGAAGCCGATTTTTAAGGAATAGATTTTGCGCGGTTACGGCCAGTGGGCTAGGGGTCCTAAGCCGTCCACATTGTTGAAGTGAGGAGAGTAGACGATTTCCTCATTAGTGGCATTTTAGCACAATGCTTCACTGTATTTTGAACCAATTCAACTCTGAAACACTACAGGGCTACTTGATGAAGTACCGTTGCCTGTAAATGTTTCGCCTAACATTGCAACTGCATGATTCGATTATTGCCGCTGGGGAGGCTGCTTCGAATAGAATGCAGGCAAATATTGCAGAAATGGACAGAGCGAGATTTGCGATTCGCCGCATAATTTTGGTAACACGTTAACTGAAGACGCACAAGCAGAAGTGAAAATTACGAACCAGTGCAGAATGTTCGTAACCATAGATCTCTAATTGCGGACACTTGAGTTGTCTTAGGAATGTGTAAGCGCAGAGTGGAGATCTAGAGTACTTTCACGAACGCAAACGAGATTTTGCCATGTAGAGGAGGGTTTAGCAGTACATTCTTGTAAATTCCCAACTCGCAATCAACGTTTTTACGAAGGGGAATTAAAACCACTTTTTAACCACCATAAGCAGGGTATTAATTTTATATATGTTGATTTAATGTCACACATAGATATAGAGAGATTTGTGACTAGAACTGGCTACTTAAGCAAATAACGCAACTAGGTAAAACACTAACAAAAAGTCATATTTTTAGAAATTGTGCATACTTAAAACATTCAACAAGATAAAACATAAATTAAGACTTGAACAAGGAAAAATGATGCTGGCATAAATGATTTGAAAATTTCACAAACGAAGGGCACCAAAAAATTCCTCACTTTCGTCATACCTTAAACAAAATCATCGTTCAATCCGCTAAGTTTGAATTTCGGTAAAAAATTTGGATTTTACTTTTACGTTTTCAGTGTTGAAAACTGTAATTTCAACACACTTTTTAAAACATAAAAATTGCATTCAAAATTTCCTTGCATCGCGAAATGCATAGGCTTTAATTTATCAAACCAGATTCCATTAACAAATGCAATAAAAACCATTGTTAAATTTGCCATTATGCTGCTGATTCAGCGTACGAAATATAATTAAAAGCAGGAATTATTAGAGGAAATATGGATGGAAATTCTTTCGTGTTCAAAAGAATCAGAATGGTCTCGTGATATTGTAAATTACTCTGTCGATTTTTGAACCCTAGAAAAATTATCTTTGGTGTTTGACTGCTTTCAAACTAATTACACATATTAAAATAATAATGTGTCTCCTGGTAGCCACAAATTTACTGGCTTGTTTTGTCTTTTTGGGTCAGATTGTGTGAATGTTATGGGAAAAACAAACAAGGTTATCAAAATTTTTGGATTGTCTTAAAAATGTATTTAAAATGATAATTTTTAGTCATTTTAAGTGTTACATTTAAATAATTATTTCTTAGAATTAATAAGACTTATGTGATAATGTATTGTTCCTAGGCATTAATGCAAAATCAGAAGGAATTAAGAAAAATAAGTTAGCGATTTTTACGTATGTTTGGTTGCATACATTGCAAAACTCTTGCAAATATCAGATTGGCAGACAAAGTGTATCTTTTAGATTTTATGCCTGAAATAAGCCAAAGCGATTCACTTTTAAATCTAAATGTTTTTAGTCTCGAGAATTACACTATCTTGAGTTCTTTGCATGATTTAGTTTTAAAGCCTCATATTTCTTCATGAGTGCTGGTTTTAAGGCAATCTCAATGTCAAGAACAAATACGTAAGCATAAATTAATAAAACATTTGCTTGTTTTTTTTAAATCTTTGTGTTTCTAATGCCATTTTCGACTTGTGGTTCTTTAGGTCATTGAGTTATTATTTCATATTGCTCAACCACTCATTTTAAGTTATAATGCTGCCTTGAGTAAAGTACTTTAAATCTATGCAGTACCAACACTTATTATTACATAAAAATAGCCGAGATTTTACCTGCACTCTCGGTCACAAACTAACTTTATCTAACATAAACCTGATTATGAAGCAAAAATGTTTCTAATCTTCGTGCTTTGATTGGCCCCGCTTAACTCATGGTAACGTATGCCCGTTTCTCTTCTTTAACTGGGAAACTTTTACAGGATGGATAATTTATAATATTTTTTGCGGTAGTAACAAACAAAAAATTTTCACTTATCATTTAGTAAGATTATTTAAAACTTGGACAACGGATTGATAATACACACTGACACGTTTTTCGAGCACTGTGGTCTAGCATACTGTAAAACTTAGACGAACTAAAAAAGCCGCATTTGAACAGGTAAAATAAAAAGATGACTATAACTCTCACACCCCAGAAGCTCTACCACGTAATTTAAGCAAACATATCGATCACCTTTGACGGTCGTCGCAATATTTCTTAACTGTGCTGAATTTTGAAAGAAATTCAGAAACAATTAGTATCTTTAATTATAAAGCCTATTCATGGAATAATTCTATTTATATCCATCTCACGTTCTAATTATATTGGTAGCAAGCTTTTAGACTTTGACGCTTAAGACGTTCTCTTATTAAATATGGTCTTTTTAGTGATAGCTGAGTGTTATCTTTTGGTACACAACTGAACTGGCCTTCAAATTGGTACGTATTTAAACGTGAATTTATTAGGTTTATAGGTAAATAAGTTTACGTCATTTTTATTTTCCTTTTATTGTTTGCAAAAGCAACCACAGTAGCGTTAATAAATACAAAAAACTAATGGTAAATTATTTAATTGAAATAATTTTTTGTGCATGAATATTTTGCAACATAAGTTGTGCACAGAAAAATAAGCAGCAAATTTTTGAATGTTAGGAATTCTAAATAGAGAGTGGAATTTCTGTTTAACCCAATTATTTTAATAATCTTACTTTGTTTAATGTGATGATTAGGAATAAATGTTTGACCTAAATCTACAGAGCGTACTTTGACGTGTGTGAGTCATTTACGGAAGGGTGGTGTCGGGGACATTTCACCCTGTCTTTTATCGGACAAGTGTGTGAATTCATCATGTCTGAAATCCCATTTGTGACAGTCCATCAACTGGCCTCGTGGATATGTCAGAAGGATAAGGTAGGACATGTTTTTCTTCTTAATTTTTCTCAATAGGTTGCCATTTTAGACATCCGCTCCTTCAGGGAGTATCACACAAGCCACATTTGTGCTTCTTTGAACGTTGGTGGCAATCGTGCATTCAAGCGGAGGCTTCTGGCCAATCCCGTATTTTTGAATCCCAGTCTAACTATGTCTTTCTAGCACGTATTAGGCAAATTTCTATCATTGGTCGTCGGTGTCTCGCTGGAAAAATTACAATCGTTTGAGAAAATAGTCCTATATGACCAATGCTCGGCAGAACAACCAGCTGCTTACTCTGATGATTTCACTCATTTTATTATCTCACGGACGAATGACTTATTTTCAAATACTGTTTTACTTGAAGGTAAACGCATCTTCAATGTCGTCCGACCTTTTTCATGCTCATGATTTTGGTTGATTCCTTTATTTATGTTGGCCAGCCCATAATTTGCATGTTCGCCTTAATTAATCTTATTGTACGTTTGATATAATGCATAATCTCGGTTCAACAATGAAAAGTCCAAATTTCATTGAAAGAATGGCACACAATCGCATCTTGAGCCCTGCACAGTTATTATTTCTTGCCTTTAAATTTAGGTGGTTTTCTGGGATTCCGAGCGGCTTACCCACAACTGTGTTGGCAGCATCCAGAGAAACTTCCTGACGAAGAATTTGTTGGTGTGAAGGGAGACTCGGGGCTGGAAAACTTGCTTGATGAGTGCCTGTCGAAGGTGGTGGTTGACAGCGACACTTCTGTTTCCTCTGGTCAGTGTTCAAGTGCCCCAACCCGCCTTCCCTCGTCCAGTTCTTCTTGCGCTTCTTCTTCATTCCGACATAGCAGCGATTCTGGCATCGCTATTGTCTCGGAAATCCTCTCAGATGTCGTTCCTGTCGTTACCAGGTAAGCTCAATCCGTAGAAGCCTTTGCGACAAACCTATTCATTCCAACTTGTTCTCCTATGGCGTTTGCATGCCAAAGTTCTAGCTAATCATGCGCTACTTTCGCTAAGCTTCCTGATACCCGGAATCAGCTAACTTACACGTTGCTGATCCTCTTACTTGATTCCCGCAAAGCTGTTCTTGGTAGTTGGTTGCTTAGAGGCGCGTCGATGAATCATCGTTTGTCAATCCTTCTGTGCAAATTAGAACAACCGCTCTTGTCGCGTCAGTACGTTTGTTATGTGTGTAAATGTGTGCATAACCTAGACGTGGCTGTTCAATTTCATTGCGAAAGCACGTTGTTTTTTGCTACATGTACCCCTCTAACACTAGCTTTGCATTTGATCAGTTTATTAAGCTGTGTGTAGCTAAAATCAGGCTTGGCCAATGTTCCTCTACTCTTGGCTTGCAAGCTGGTCGCTGTTCCCGCCACCAGTGGTCACACTATCTCAGTCATCATCACCACCTGTTCAAACTCAGCGCAATCGCCACTTAGTGCGCATTTACTGACCACTTGAAATCACCTCCACAATGTGACTGCACTTTAAGGCGTGCCGCTGAACGACGTCGCCTACACAATCGGATGCAGCTTTTCACGGCTTGTGACTGTCTCTGTGTCTCTTTTTCCGCAATGGCCTACTTTAGACCTCACCAACGTGTGTTATAGTGTGTTTACGTGCGTGCGTGCGTGCGTGCGTTGTGGCGGTACCGTGTGCACTTTGTGCAGGCGATGCCGCTGACGCCAAGCAACAGGTCACTCAATCGGCACAGGCGTCCAGGCTAGGGGGAGAAAGCAACCGGCCCTGTTGTGACTCACCGCTGTGCGGTGTGACGAACAGCTGATTCACACTAGGTAGTAGTTGTGTGCACACACATACACACGCGCGTCGTGTTTTTTGGTGGGGTGTGGCTTTTTCATGCGCGTGGCACACACACTACTTATTTGCTCTACTGCCAGCCCCTGTTTATGCGTGTGTGTGTGTGTGTTCGTGTGCTTTTCACAACATTTACGCACACGTACAACTAGTCTGGCGTGTCTGTGTGAGTCAGCTCTTGCCGCTGAGCTTGTCAGCACCTTCGTGGGACTGAATTCAGTTCCCCAAAATCCCCACCCACAGCTATTCTCATTGGTTCACGTGGTGCCGTTCGTGATTCGTTGATTCGTGTGTTGTAGAACGCCAGTTTCCCGGGTGACCTCGGCACCAATAACCCGCCCCACCATGCTCATAGCGTCACTCTCCTTCGACGACGTAATGAGCAGCTCCTCGCGCCGGCCTTCTCGCCTGCGTCCCAGCACCCTGTCCCTCTCCTACTCCCCCTCCTCCTCCTCCACCGCAGCAACCGACTCCACCTTACATGTGCACGCGCCAAAGGCGGCTCCGACGCGTTCCCGGACCTTCGACGCCTCCTCACACTCGCATTTTGCCTCCTCCTATCGACTGCTGTGTCCCCAGTCCACCCTCCCAGTCACCCCGCCACCCCCACGACCGCTTTCCACGGTCAGCGCGGCCCTGAGTGCAGAGGCCTTCGAATCACCGCTCCCTACCTCCGTCCTGCCGCACCTCCTGCTCGGTTGTCAAGCCGACGCCATGTCCGCGGACATCTGTGCGGAGTACGGCATCACGCATGTGATCAACGTCTCCGCCGACGGTGAGGCCTCACCCCACGTACCGGCCGCGCGGTTTCTACGCATTCCAATTCACGACAATGGCAAAGCGGATATCGTGCCCTTCTTCACAGAGGCCTTCGACTTCCTCGGTGAGTCTCCACGCCGATTTCAACAACTGTTCTGCCGAGAAGACCAAGTGACGCACAAGAAGCTTATCGTTTAGAATACTGCGTACGCGCACACACTCATGTGTGTATCCACGTGCGTGCGTGTGTGTGTGTGCTAGGTTATCATCATCTTTTTGTTTACGTGTCATGTGAAACCGGTTTGTGGGAGTATTTGACGCCTACCAAAGGGTTGCTTGGTTCTCTTCCATCTGCCTTTTTAAGCGTCATGAACACGCTGTTGATGTGCTTCAGTCGATGGTTCGGTAGGTATTTACCAAGATATCCGTTTTCAGGCATCTTCTAGCTTGTTGCAGACGTTTGATTGGTCCTACCTCCCAGAACTCCTCGCCAACACACGTGCGCGCACACATTTATTGTCGTCTAGGCACTGCGGCAGCGTAGCTATTAATAAACGGCCATCTTTAGTCCCATCCGCGCGATACACACACACACACACACGTAGCAAGGTGTGGAATTTGCGCAAATGCAGTCTGTCGGTGTGATTGGGTCGCGTGAGTTTATAGTTCATCTGATTGGACGAATTTGGAGGTCGTCTTGGGGCGATCGGACCGCCTCACCTTCGGTTAACTCGTATTCGTCACTCATTGGTCTATATTCACCAATGGGCGTCAAGGAGGAACGTGGTTGTCATTGGTGATCCCACACCCTTCTCTTGATTAGGTCTGATGCTCTCTTAAGTTGAGGTGAACCATCGCGCCACCACCGCCAACGACCTCTTCATAGTGTGCACATGCGCTAGCAAATTCCACATATTTGCCGATTGACAAATACTCAATATTCGCCACACCTGTGTGCTATCTCTCTCATTCTCTGTGAATTGTGCCAACTTGTCAGCGTTGTGTTAATGTGCTCTTGCACACGTCGTGTTCGTCGCTGTTGAACGGCCCTTCCGTGTCCATTAGAGGACTGAGGTGTGCATGATTACGAATGTCAGGTACCGCACAGTGTCCCCTCGGCTTTGTCGACTCGTGTCTAGAGTCTACGCGCACCAGTTTGGACGTGCGAAGTCGTGGCCGGGTTGGCCGGCACGTGCGCGCGTTTACGCATTTTTACACACACCCACCCAGCGCACCCAAGCGTCGTCCACGTTGCGTATTTTCGGGAGCGCTCTCTGTTGCCGATGATTAATCATCTGTCTTTCGCTCGCTCGCTCCCGCTCTCTCCCTCTCTCGTGTCAGTGGGATCGCTAGCTCCGCTCGTGCCTGCGTCACAGTAGCGCGCGTAATGCCTTGGCAACAAGCCATGGGTTGCCACTACCAACATCACGCGCGCACACCCAATGTCCCTCCGCCAACTCCTTGCCTACACCGGACAGAAAATCCGGCCATTTTGCTGGCAAATTGTTGGCTCAGGGGGTCACGAATGGGTCTGACACCTTCTGACTCCTCTTTTTTTCTCCAAATCTAGACTTGGCGAAGCTGTCAGGCGGTCGGGTGCTTGTGCACTGCTTCGCCGGCATCTCCAGATCACCCACACTCGCTATCGCCTACCTAATGAAAACGGAGCACATTTCCTTTGACGAGGCCTACAAGTAAGATTGAGATTCCACAGATAGACGGTCCTAGCGTGAATTTATGGCTAAAATCTGCTTCTTCTCATTTAGCCGAGTGAAGGCCATCCGACCTAAGATCTCGCCCAACTTCAACTTCATCGGCCAACTGACTGACTTTCAGAAACAGCTTGGTGTCCGCTCGCGCACGGCTTCGCCGTCGTCACCGCCGCCGGCTGCGTCTAAGCCGACCACGTCGTCGCGCCTCGCGCTATCGTCGTCTTGCTCGCAGTCTCTGCCGAAGATTGTGCCCGTCGAGGCCTCCCCTACCACGGGTTAGTTGAGCTCTTATTCAATCACGCCTTAGCGACAACAGCAAAACACGGGAAACAAGGTGTGGTGCGTTGGCGACGCCCTTATCTCCATGGGTTCCGGTCGTGTTTGGGCGTTTTCGTTGCGTGTTTGTGATTTCGTCTCTAGCGGACCAATCAACAGTTTGAGGTCTTATACTGTTTTCCCTCACACGCACTTGAAGTGAACCAATGTGTGCGTTAGTCATGCCTGTTGAATGTGGGGTCTGACGGTTGGATGGGATTTGCTTACCTCGGTGTGCGTGTGTGTTTTAGAAGTTCCCTCAAATGTCGCGCCTCCCCACATCTCGTCACCGGTGGTTGCCGCCATCGCTGGAGCGTCCGCGAAGACGACAGCGATTTCCAGCCCCTTGCGTCCTGTCAACACGCTGGTTCGTCGACCAACTCTGAAAGTGGATTACACCGTGCCGGTGGTAATCGGCGCTTCAAAGAAGCGCGATCGTCCACAATACCTCTCTCTTCATCCCTCGTCTCCCTCGGACCAATCGACTTCCACCGACGCCGCAGCCATCGTCGTGGGCCGACGCAAACGCAGTCGCTTTGGCCCGCTCCTTTTGCCATCACCGTCTACCGCCATCGCAAGCCTGGATCTCTCCTCGCCATGCGAGGAATGGCGAATCGCCACCCTCAAGTCCGCCTCCCCGCCGCCACCTCCACCGTCTCCGCGCCCACGACGACTGCGAATCTCCCGCGCGGTCGATGAGACGCGTCGATTCTCGCTCTCCGCCTACACCGAGGTGCAAAAGTGTGCATTTTCACCCCTGAACCAGTACGACGCGCCATCCAGCGACATCGACAGCGACGTCGACTTGGTTGGCAGCGTCGGCGTTGGTGGAGGCGGCGGCGGCGGCGGCAGCAGCAGCAGCAGCGCCTCCTTCTCAGCCTCCAACCCCACCATAATCGGCAGCTGTGGTGGTGGTGGCGGTAGCCTTCATAGTCCCACCTCGGCGTCTCACCGATGGCTCGCCGGTGACTCTTGTCGTCACCAACAAGCCACGGCCGAATCCTCGTGCCATTCCAGTCTTTCGTCTTCAAGCAATGGACAACACACTCCTAGTTTTCCCATCTCTTAGTCTGCAGCCTTTTCAAACTCCCCCACATCCCACCGAACAATCTCTAGTCACGATTATCTAACATCTCTACTCCACCGTATATAGCATTTATGTGTATAATTTTCAATATATATATGTCTGTGTTTAACATCTGATGGCACCTTGTATAAAATTGTGTATGTGTGTGTGTCCCTCTCCATTTTTTAAACAAAGAATTATTTGCCAAATTGGTCGCGTTGTGCTCGCGATAAGTGGTAAATCAACAAAATTTTATGCAAAGCTTAGGTTAGTTGACGAAACTAGATAAACAAGTACTTTACCTGGAGGTACCATCGGCTCTTTAGGTGGGGCGAGTCTCCAATTTGGTCTCGATATGTTTTAGCCTTTCATTTCTACCGATTTCGGTTCTTTCTGACAAATAATGGAACATTTTCCCTATCTGCAACGCAATCATATTTTTCCACAAGATCCATGTATTCGGACGCCAAGAATGGTTGACCCAGAGTCAAAAAAATCGTTGATTTTAAACGAAACTCAAGTCAATTGGTCGATAGTGTTCGACGTTTGTGGCCAATGGGAGGCGTCCCTGAAAATCGATCGCCAATATGGGGAATTGCTACGAAAACTGGTGATGCGGTGGTCCTTAAAATAACAGTTTATTTCGTGGCTCTATTTCGGCGGATTTAACAAATTCTCATCCACACAATAACTTTTAATTCTGCAATTCTATGGAGAAGTAATCGGTATTTTTGTCACGCCTCCATTGACCCGGCTTTGGGTGTATCTAAGTCGGGCTGTTAGGATAACGAAATTACGAGAATTATGCCATGACCATGCTAATTGACAAATTTAGCTTCTGATGTAATGTCAGCCACAAAAACAGTGTTGCAAAAAGCGAAGATTGAGGCACTACGTCATTCACACGTCTTCATGCGTCATGTAAATGCTTTTCTGTGTAATCAGCATTCCAAATGGGTAAATAATCACGCTGACAACCCTTCCGTTAGATTACTGTTTTTTTTTAAAATTGTGTCAAATTCTCGATCTAAGCACGACTAAGGAATGGAGTTTCTGCTAACCAATCATATTTTTTGAATGCAAATTTCATTACTCTGTTAACCCATCATGTCAATAATCCAACTTTGAAGACAGTAATGCATGTGTTTTCGATGTTTTTAAGGTTCTTGCACAAGAAGCAACGCGTTGACAGAACTGTTGAGTTAGCGAATTTCGGTTTTAAAACGGACAGCAGACTTTGTTTAAACTAATGCTGTGTTTATATGACTACCGTGCAGAAACATGTCATGTCTACTTGATTCTGCTGGTGACGCAGTTCGTCCGGGGCATAGATTATTTGCAAATTAGGGTCCACTACCTTTGCAACTCATAACAATTTCTCTTTTTGAAACCGTATTTCCCAATTTCCCTTAACACTCGAATCATGAGCCAAGCGAATTACTTTCTTTATCTCATGTGGCACCACATTTTATCAAAATCTACGTTTGTATATGAAATCAACATTTAGCCATAACCAAAAGGAAGGCTAACGGCAGTAACTGAATCTTTGCAATTAAAATTCTACATAACTGGTTTCTGAAATAAAGAGGTTTTCTGGGGAAAAATTGTATTTCTTTAAGCTACAGATGGGGCGTTACGGAGTAAGTGATTCTTTCACAAATGCCACGCGTTCAGGACATCACAAATCTAAATTGCCCTGAAATGAATCCGCCACACCTCGTTCACCTGCAACCGTTTCGTTTGGAGGTTAATCACGTGTTCCCTCGCACGCACGCATGCACGCACGCACACACACACATGGACCCTGGACAATTAGCTTTTTATTTTGCAATTAAATGACAGTTGCTAACTCCGATGCACTTAACAGAAGTCCAAGTTAGTGCGCATGTTGTGTGATGAAAGCAAAAAGAAATCGATAAACTTACAAGCTCGCGCTTGGAGCAATTAATGCGTCATAGCGAATTTAAACAAAGGCCTAGCTGATTAGTAATAACCCGCAAAATACCATGTCTCACGCTGTTCACAATCCAACTGTGATTGATAAATGATCCCTCGACTTTTTTTATTATCGCTTAATCATATGGGCTTGGCGGTATGTGCGTAGACCGATAAATTCCGTGATGACAACATCACGCGTAAAGCTAGATTAATGAGTTGGTAACACGGCTGGTTGGAAACCACCCAATTAGAAAATCGCGTCACCATTTAAAGCTATCGCTGACTGCCATACCAGGTAATTCTCTTAGTATATAAAAATTTCCGCGTAGATAATCTGGTCATAAAATTAAATTATCAGCTCGTGGATCGCTGTCTAGGAAGTAGCATCAAACTAACACCTGTTCTTTACTGAAGTAGGCTTCTTTATTTCCAATTTTGTGCCTGTTTCCGCCAAACACTTTGAAGTTGAATCACCCGATGGAGAACGTTTGTGAGCCGTTTAAACATCGATCACCAATGTGCGCGTGATTCCAGAGATGTGCCACGAGGTATTGATGATGATGCACACTTAAACCAGGTGTAGAGGTCAAAAAAAGTACACCTCACTGCAACTGACGGTATGGCATGAGGTAAATTGCCTAGGCGACCCATCCAAACACTTTGAAAAGTTAATTTGTCGGTCACACTACAGACCAGTAACACATGACTGCTAGACTCATTTTGTGTTCGTAATAGTAAAATTTAAAATGCTCGTATTTCAGCTATGTTAGCAGAACGTCACGTGATACTACTTGATCCAGTTACCCACAAAACAGCTGGACTTTAGACTTCAAAATTCGGTAAACGTTAGCGACATGATTTCGCATTTCTCATTAATCGCAATGCTCTTCATGGGATGTGTAGTAAAATCCATTTCAGTTGAATGCAGTGACTGTTACATTTTGTGCAACTTCGATCATTAACATCATCTAATGGGATTTACAACCTCCCAATCAATCTCCGATGCCTTTTTAAATGTTCGTGAGCCTGAACTGTCTTCGTGTATTTCTGCTGCCTTGTGATTGGCTGATTCTGACCTCTTCAATTGCTTCGTGATTAATTTTCATTGGTTCTTAATAGCAATCTGAATTAATTGTTTGAATCGATCGGGGTCACCAGTTTGTTGTTAGAAGGCACGGCACGAAGAACCTAACTAGACGTTTCAAGTAAGTTGCGTCGTCGTCGTGTGCTTGTGTGTGTTCTTAAGGTCGTGAATGACTCGTGCAGCTGGTGACCAATAAGGTTTGGGGGAACGTGCAGAACTACCAATGGCTGAATGGCCAGATTGGAGGGGGAAGATACGTGCACAGAGGTATATGAATAGACGATTCGGAATCACTACAACTCCTTGTAGATAATGTGTTCTTTATCATGAGTAATTTGTCACTTTCAGACTAAAATAATTTCATTTCGTTTGAGGTGTACATCATAAAGGCCTATTATCTGTGTTAATTGACCTTTTTAACACGTCGGACATTCCAACGATTTCCAATTGCTGTGTGGATGTGTGTGCTTCATCAAACCACGACAACGATCCAATGTAATCGCGACTTTCTCTAGGTCTTTACTACTAACCAAATTATGTCGACCAGAAGCACATTGGTCAACTTTAAGTGAAATAGCGCGGAAAGGAATGTAAATTTTTATTCCGACACATGAAATTGGTTAATCCATCATGACGACCACATTGACATCAATCATTGTAAACATTGGTTGCCTCCTTGCCTACACGGAAAACGGAAAATTGACATGTGTCTGATGTAGACCGTAAGGCAGCACATGACGGCAAGAACGGTGACGAAATGGGTTTTGCGTTATTCCTGTTTGTGGAAGCCGAAATTACTTTCATGGCAAAGATTTTGACGCCAGTAGAACAAAGTAAACGGGCATTGCTGTTAATCAGTACCAGATTAAATTCAGCATCCGTTGTTGTTGTGCTGCACTTTACGAGGTATGCCGTTGTCAGATGTGACGGACCACTAAAACGAAGTAAATATTGAAGCCCAAACGCGCGTTTTTAACACGTACCTGCAATTAGTGAACCCAATCTGCATAACTCACATAAATAATATGCACACCTTTCCGAGTTTGGGATGTACTTTTCGATTCACATAAATACAATAAAAACCGCGCGAGTGATTCAAATTCTAAAGCAAGAGTCCTGGTATTCACACTAGCTGTGTGTTGAGTGATACGAGCAAGCTGACCAATCAGCAGCCGAATGAACCTGTCCCACGGCACAGCCAATCACGCTCCACTTTGGGATGACTTGGCGGCTAGACGTCTGCTTTAAGTGTGGCTCATTTCGGCAGTCATGTGCAATGTGGTTTCATTAAAAACTCACGCTTTCTGAATTCACGATCTACACGTAGGACATTCGCAAGACAGTTTACCTGTGATTGCAAGAATCTGCTTAGTTCTCATGCGTTGAATACCTTTACCCTGACTAATTTAACCTGCATTCATAAGTCAGCAATTTGCACCTTTGACCTTGTGCGCGTAGAGGCGTTGCCAACAGCACAGAATACCGTAATCCGCGGTGAATAATTTAAACTGGAAAACCACACAAACACACAATTACGAACAGCACATGAATGAAATCCACCAATCGTGGATAGCGGTTCTGATAACTTTTCAAGTCGTCATTTTCTCGATTCCGTTTTACCAATAATCAATAAATTGCACGCGTTGGCAGCATTTCAGTCTGGATACATGTACACTATACAGCACTTTCATTTTGACCAATCAATTGCATTATCACTTGGTTTTTAACCAATCACATGTCTCAACGACAAAATGTCGAAAATTCACAAGATTTACTAGATTCATTAATTCAAACTTGTAAAAGCATAAGTTACTGTCACTCTAAGTTTTAAAATTTTAACTAAAATTGCCTCTAATTAATAATAGGCTCGACTTAGGCCTCAATTGTTAGAGGATGATCATAATTGGTTAATTATATTGCATTTAAATGAAAGCGATTGGCAAGAATATATTTCGACCTGAAATTCAACAAATTACATTGAGACTTTGGCAACAATTACAGAATGCAAAAATTGGCTGCTGAACTTTGTTGTAATACCAATCCTAACATTACAGCTAGCATAATTTTAAGTTCATTTCCGTTTGATTACTTTCAACGGGACTTTTCAACAACTACATTTCAGTAGCATGCGAATTCTGCGGATTTTCATTTTTACATTCCAAGTTCTGTTCTTTCTGTAGGTGGTTCTGATTCGCTGACGATTCTGCTGCTTGGGATCAGACCAAATTGGCGCTTTCAAGTAACCCTTAATCTAGTAAATTGGTGATTAGCTCCACGAAATTCCTAGTAGTTTCACAATGTGAATTGATAGAATTACGAAAAATCGACTCGGAAGAACTCTCAATGCATCGGTAAGTGCAATACCAGAACAGGAAGGAATCAAGGGTTCTCTAACACCTTCGGTCGTCAACACAAATCAAGATGTACTGCACTATGGTCCAGGCATCATCACGAGATCCATTCCATCAATGCCTGTTCATCAGACATGGCGAATGAGTTCCCTGAACCCTGTCGACAGTTATTGCTAGTGCGTTGACATTTCACAGTTAAGCTGTGCTCTGGACAGTGTTGTGGACCCTAGCATGTGGTCTTGAACCACGCCGGGGCCACGGGATTAACCCTGGCCCGATTGCGTTTCCCTCATACCCGCGATGAAGAAAAAGACCGGAGAGAATGTGGACACAACAGTTTACTGCCGAGGTCAACCACGTTGGTGTCGTTGTGTCGTGTGTGGTGTTTGCGCGTGTGTATTTATACCTCGGATGTGTGAGTCATAGATGAGCTAACATTGAGACCTAGGTGTGAGGATAATCCAAGATAAATATTCGTGTGAATGAGGGGACGGAGTTGAGGATCCG